>CAUYON010077124.1:0-26359 GCA_963573935.1 Arctocebus calabarensis
TCAGTATGAAGTCATCAGTTAACTTCTTATTTTTTTTTCCAAAGTCTCAAAAAATAGACAACTAATATTATATAAATAAAAGTAAAGGAGAGTTTCAAAAAAACAGTTCATGTCAAATCTTATAGACAATAAAAAAGAAGAAATATTTCAAAATCATTCTACTTGGTCTGGATACACCTGATATTAAAATTGAAGAAAATATATTGTTACAAAGGGAAATTAAAAACATATTTCACTTATAAGTGAGGATGTAATATCCTAAAGAACATACTAACAAGTTGAATTAAAAATTAATGTTTAAGTAATGTACTTTGGTCAAAATTGAATCCAATTTATGTGAGAATTAGTCATTTTTTTCTAAACTAATTTATTTCAAAGTTCTAAACAGAATAAAAAATCTTACTTTATAGAAAAAAATAACCTATGTTATAAAATATCTAATATTTATAATGAATATTTCATAAATAAAGGTACATCTAGCTATAATTTCCCATTTTCCCTACGTATGATAACTTTAAGGGCGACTTAGGGCACGTGGTAGTTCCTTTACTTACAGCAACTCATTTTCTACCTAGATCAAACTAAAGAGAACAGGTTTTTCGGGTCAGGGTTCAATAAAGAAATGCGATCGATCACTCAACTCTAAGATACTCAGTGAATTTATCACTACATTTTTGTTCATACTAATCCTATTTCCACACAGATCTTTCTTGGACGTGAATTTGGTGCTATGGCATCCTCTTCTTCATCATGAGTTTAAGAAAGTCTAAACCATCCTGGTTTTAGCAATATAAGGAGCAGTAATAGTTGTCTGATGTTTTAGTATTCTCTTAAGAGACTTGTTAATGGAAAAGAAAAATCAGTATTGCATAAGAAATTTAGTTCACAGCGCTTTAGATGTCTCCCTTTAATCTATAACTACAGCATTTAACTTTACTGCATCCATTAGAAAGGAAATGGAGGGTCTAACTAATACAAAAGCATGTAGTATGGAACTCTCAAATGACTTCACTTTAAGATGAAGGATAATTATTTATTTACTATTCTCAGTAAAAGTTAAGAAGCTATATTAGGAAAAAGGAAATCTGAAAAGAAAATGCATAGTTAAAAATCCCTATGGGTAGAGTTCTTTCATCAGATTACAAAGATAGCAAGATTTTAAGAAACCTTTTAACCCCTTTTCTAATATTCTTGTTTAATCTTTTAGAATTTATAACACTCAAAGACTACATGTTAAATGGCACTATGAAAAAAATATGTAAAACATTGAGATATTGAATTCAACAATTATCTTACAGAAAAGTGATACACCAGGTTTGTTTGTTTTTCTGGTTTTTTGCAACTGCTGACTTCAGAGTTGCTAGGGTCAGAAAGGAAGACAAGGAATTTGCCTGTCTCCTAAAACTAAAACTATGAATGTGATATTTTTAACTCATTTCAACACTCCATTTCAAAACATGCTAAGTGACTTCCAAATATATACAGAGGAGCATAATTATACACTGCAACACACAAACAGAGTTAATCTTGAGGAATAATGCCACTCAAATGATTCAAGATTGATGAAATCCTACCTCTTTTCAACTGGAGCCACTGCAACTGAAACCCCCATAATTCTTATTAAGAACTTATTAAGGAAGTTATCTGCTCCTTATACTTATGGAAAGTAGACAAGAGGTTCCAGTTATCATTTCCTATTTGACAGCTAAGTGAGCACAGCTTTATCTGTCTCCAACCAAGAGACAGAAAGAATACTCATTTCCTCTTCTCTCCTGAGAGAACAGTGAGGGTATTCCACAATGCATCCTGATGTCTTTTCTCCAGCACTAACTACAAACTGAATAATTATGATGAATACAAACACAAACCAGACCTTTTAGTCCTACAGATCATATGAACATAAATGCAAGTAAATAATATCTCTTCTACTCCACTAAGCAAACATCAATCAATACAATGAGCACTTAAAAGGCTTTTGAGCAGACGACCTCTGACAAATTTAAATGTCTTGTTCATTTTCTTAGCACAGTTTTCCTACTCCCTACGTTCTACTCTTGGCTCACCATTGGGCCTTTCTTCATCAAGATGTCAAGATGTTTTTGAACCAAATTCGAGTATGTCTCAGTATAGGAAGGATCACCACTTATAAACATACTGTGAATTATTAATTTCTACATTCTCCATCTGTCCTGGGAGATGTGAAAGAGAATTGCCCTAGTGACAGGGAGTGGGGACCACTCCCTAGGAAGTGCCCAGCTGTCTCTGAGAAAATATGCAATGAACCATACCTCCCTCGGCTGAGACATGATATGCCTGCAAGCTCGTGACCCAAGTTTAGACTAGGGTAGACAAGAAGAAAAACGAAACCACAGTGAGATACGAGATACATGTGTCTATCCACACTTGACTAGGCCTTAGCCCAGTTCAGATGATTGCTGTCACTGTTTACTAGGGTCTAACAGATAATACCACCAAGATAAAAACAGCAGAATCCAAAACGGGACAAAGCCTACTTTGTAAAGGGCAATTACAATATTAAAGTAGATTAAAAGTACTATGCACACACACAAAAAAATCTCAAAGACAATACTATCCTAAGATCCTAACAGCTGGAAAACTTGCTCAATTGGTTGGTGCCAGGAGTAAAAGATAATTTGATCAAGAATGTAAACATGTTAAGGGAGCAGTGTGGAAGATCATTAATGATAATATGGGTTTTAGCTACATGCATTCTGGGAGAGATACACCTGGTATTTCTTTGGCCCCAGGAAGACTTATACACCTGTCAACTTTCCACAGATACAGAAGTAATCCTAGCCAGCCAGAAGAAGAATGTTAAGTAGAATCATTAGCAAATAAAATCTGTGTGTCCTTACATGTAATTACACTCAAATATGATTCCCGCAAAGCAAGGGCCAACAAGCAAATCCTTGCTACTTCTAGGTCACTGTTTCTCAACCTCAGCAATATTGACATTTTGGAACCGATAATTTGCTGTTGCAAGGGGCTGTGTAACGCAAGTTTAGCAACACCCCTGGCTTCTACCTACTAGATGCCAGTAGCACTCTCCTCTATTCCAAACGTAACAACTGAAAATGTCTATAGACATTACCAAATGTCTCCTTGGAAGAAAAAACACCTGTTTGACAACTGCTGGTTTAGTTCAATAAAACCATATAGTAGTGTTCAGTCTAGGGTCAGTGCTATCACATTGACCACATTATTCCATTGTAAATTCAGCCATCTCCTGAGGAAAAGCAAACATGACAGTGAGCTGTTCTGACACAAAGGTGGTGGCAGGCAGGGCACAACTGAGACTCTCACTGCCACGAGGGACACTTCTGTCCAGGTGTCAGGAATAGGTTTTATATCCGTTGCAAGCAAGAGCTCACAATTTGCAATTACCTTACATTTGTTTGCAATCCTAAAACATGAAGTAATATTTTGTCCTAAGGCCATTCCTTAAATACTGCAGGGCTTTGCTTGACAGTCCACCAAAACCAAAGCTGCTTTAGCACGTGCACAAGTGCATTTCAAAGTACCCACTTTCTCTGTGGACTCTGATAAGAGTTATTACCCAGTAAAAAGATGAAAATCTTAGCACAAACTGGTGATGCGACTGGAGCTCAAGTCTTTAAACATCTCAAGAGAGAACACAATTATTCTCATTATCTCAAAAGTTTGAGAACAATTCAACCTATGAAGGGCCCTTCCAGTTTCCTGCCACTGAACCATAGTTTTAGTTCTAGATTATTCCCTGGATAACTATTACTTGTAAAGTACTCTTGCCTGGCTGCTAACTCCTGACTTCAGTCTCTTTTGTCTCATCAGTTGTAGGAAAGGAAAATGGAGATTGCACTATCTTTTTTATTCTAGTGAAAGAAAAAGCCATGAAAGTTAAAATTACTAAGAAAAGTAATATGAGTAAATAAACAAAGAAATACAATTTAAATTTTATCAGCAAAAAAATAAACCGATGTTTATATGTGCATATGCGTATATATAGTATATATAGCAAACACTATTTAAAAATCCAGAAAATATCTGAGAAAAGAAAAAAGATAAGAAATACAAGTTTGGGGAGAAAAATGTGAGAGAAATAAAAATCTTATTTAAGTTACACACATGTTTTCTTAAGTCTGCCAAAGGTCTAGATGATGTCACTGCTGGCTAATACACTGACCAAATTATTGGCTTGTGGGATTAACATAGCCCTTCTGCAGATGTGAATCCCTTCCAGGCAAGAGAACACTTTGCAGGATTGGATGTGCTAATTATATACAAGTAAAACAGAATCAATATTATCTTTGGTTTTCTCAAATTAGATCAATTATAAAGAAATGGACCGTACCCAAGATTATACAATTTCTTCCCATAGTCACCCTCTATGCACCTAGTTTGACTCCTTATTTTCATATCTATACTATAGAAACACAGTGTTTATCATTCATATGGTCCAACTAGTATTGATGGAAGAAACATTATGGATCCAGGGGTCCAGGAGTGGTGGCATCTGACGGGGAGGAATCATACTCTGTGTATGTTTCGTTAGGCTCCCTTCTCAGAAGATGAGAAGGAAGAGAAGAAGGGAGAAAAAGAAAAGGAAAAAAAGGGAGAGAACAGGGAGAGCATATGAAATTAAAATGTTTCTAGAAAAAGGATGAACTTCCCAGTTTGACCATAGCCTCACCGTTCCCTAGAATCTTCCCCTGACTTTATCACATATTTTGTCATTCGCTTGGCTTCAAAAGGCAATAATTCTCACATTTAGTCCAAATGTTCCATTTCATAGATGAAGAAACAGGAATTCAAGAATAGTTTATTAATTTGCCTAAACTTACACAGATGGCTACCAGCAAAGCAAGTGTAAGTTCAGTCAACTGGTTCCTAGTTCCACATACTCTCCTGACTCCATCAGTCTGCTCCCCACAAAAACATCTAGAGGTTGAAACACCAAAATGTTGAAAGAAAAGAAGAAAACCAGTACGTAAAATGCATATAAAAATGAAATTATGTCTTCCGTCATAATACAAATTTGTTTCAGTTTTCTTTATGTCCACTCAACAAAAGGTGGCTAGGAACTAGGTGAACAGGTAAATCACGTACGTAGATGCTGTTCCTAAAACTGCATCCATACCCAACGTTGCAGCAGTAGATGAGATGTGGTTCTGTTTTTACAGCTAGAATACTGCATTTCTAGAAGTTTCTCTCCTTTCTAATAACATATTCCTATGTTCAAATGTGCAGAACTTAAAGCAGAGCCTCAACTGTCTGTTATTCTGGCTTTTCTTACCCTTTCTTGGCTACAAACTAGTTTATTTTATTCTTCACGGTTTTATACAACCATATGTTGAATTTAAATTGGAGGAGGGGCATTTGCTATTCTTCCTAGTTACAACTCTCAGCCATTTTATGCGTCTTGACTTAGAGCTATCTACAGAGTAAATGAATACCTAACTATACTGCTACGAGACCTCCCAAATTACTTCCAGTTCTAAATTAAACTCTGTGACTCCCAGAACAACTGACATAGGCCCACTTTTTACTACACTGGAAACTTTCAGACCGTTTACTACAGAAGAATACTATTACAGATCTGTGGGGTACTGAAAGTCTTCCAGTATTTCTCCAGAACTCTAGTTTTACAGGAAAATCATTAAACCTCTTTACTATCCTGTGAAAGGAGAACACCCAACCCAAAGCAAGCAACATCTGTCCACAGAGAGGTCAAGCAATAAATACAACTGAAAAATACAAGGGAAAGGATGAAAGGTGAATGTGAAGCAAAGGGCTTCCTATTTCCAAGGCTGACCCATGATTATCAGAGGCAAGAACCATGACATAGTTTTCACACTAGAACTTCAAATTCTTAATATGTGATAATAGTAAAAAATAATTATATTTAAAGTAAAGAAATGAAGAATAGATATTTTACAAATAGAGGTACTATCATGGAAAATTGTAAAAACACTTTATATTCTTAAAGGCTACTTCCTGGTTGAATATAAATAAAAAGACATTAGTAATGATCATATATATAGTTATTTAAAAACTAGAGGAATAAGTGGTAAGGAAAAATTAAGACTGTTTATTAGCATTTCATTAAGCACATGAACTAGTCAAATATTCTGGAGGAATAATGGTGAATAGGCAAAACAAAACAAAACCATACAAAATAAGATAAAGAATTGTAAACTGCATTTTATTGGACTGTACAGCAACATAATTCTTAATTTATATTTGTGAAGTTAAGAATGTCTGATTATACTTAAGTTCAGGGTAAATACTATTTTGTTTACTTCCATATGCTGCTACATAAGCTAATATACAAAAATAAAAATACTACTAAAAGCAGTATGTCCTGAAAACCCATGAAAATTTTCTGCTTCCATTTCTTGATTAATTATTGAAATTATGACTAAAATTTTTTTTTTTACACCTATGTTTGTGCGTGGTGAAATGAATACATTGTCATCACATTAAATTCAATTTTTTTTAAAATTAATTTAAAACTGTATTATCTTCGGCCGAGTACGGTGGCTTATGCCTGTACTCCCAGCTACTCAGGAGGCCATGGCAGGAGGATCCTTTGAGCCCAGGAATTCAAGCTGCAGGGTGCTATGATCACAGCCACTGCACTCCGGCCTGGGCAGCAAAGTAAGACCTTATTTCTAAAAAAAATTTTAAAATAAAATAAGTATATTATCTTTGAATGAAAACTCTTCATTGTGTAATTACTGCAAACAGCACTACTGGCAATAAACATATCACTGTAACACTAGTTTGAAGTACCCATCAAGATGCCTAATATTAAAATAGTTTCCAATCTTTACAAAAAGGCTCAAAATAAGACCAAAGGAAGAGAAGCATTAATAGAAACTTGTACAAAAACCAAAAATGTTTACCAATCTAAAAAAGTAAACAAAATCAGTTATATCATTATGCACAGTGTTTTTCTTGCTTCCAATTGGAAAGTTAGAAGTTATTTCTATATTTAAGTTCTTGAAGTATCATCAGTAGGATGATGAAGATGTTCATTAAGACCAATTATTTCACTCCTGCAGTCTGAATACTGAGATGTCGACAGTTTGTAACAGTATTGATAGACGCTTGACAACAAATAATAACCCTTAGGAAGTCAGTCTAAAGTCATGAGAAGATAAATTTTCTCTCTCTCTCTTTTTTTAGAGACAGAGTCTCACTTTATCACCCTCGGTAGAATGCCTTCACATCACAGCTCATAGCAACCTCCAGTTCTTGGGCTTAGGCGATTCTTTTGCCTCAGCCTGCCGAGTAGCTGGGACTACAGGCGCCTGCCCCAACCCCTGGCTATAGTTTTGTTGCACTTTGGCCAGGGATGGGTTCGAACCAGCCACCCTCAGTATATGGGGCCTGCCCGCTACTCACTGAGCCACAGGCACCGCCCAGAGAAATAAATTTTCTAATCTCAAAAAGTCTCCACTTTGCTGAAAGCAACAAGATTAAATAGCAGCTAGCATTTAATGAGTGCTCATGTGCCAAACACTGATCTTCACTCTTATTTCCTATCACTAAAGTAATCTGCAATTATTTTGTTTATTGTCTTTCTTCCCCACTAATTCAGAGTCTCCATGGGGACAAGAACTTTATCTTGTTCCTGATGACATCCCCAGAACCTAATATGCTTTACTAACATTTGGCACTGAATTAATATGTGCTGCATAAAATAGTGTTCTAAATACTTTAAATGGTTATGACCTACAGAGGTATGAAAGTAAAACATAATCAAAACAGAGCATATTTCATTTAGTAGATAAAAGTTCTTTGGTGAAACTTTTCTTTTAGTTTATATGTACATGTATGCCCCATATAAAACATATTTTTACAATAGGTATCAATTTTTAAAAGTCTGAAAACCACTGCTTTATGAAGATTATTTCATTTGGTGCTCATAATACCCTTGTAGACAATTCCTTAATTTCCACTATAACAGAATTAAAATTTCTAGGGATTATATGTTGTACAAGATGATAGAGCCATGTACAAGTGCCAATGACACATCGATAGATAATTACTCTTAGAGCGTTGTACTGAGAATATTTGAATTTACTAAATAGGGTTTCAGGGCCGCGCCTGTGGCTCAGTGAGTAGGGCAACGGCCCCATATACCGAGGGTGGCGGGTTCGAACCTGACTCCCGGCCCGGGTCAAACTGCAACAGAAAAATAGCCTGGCGCCTATTGTGATGGGCGCCTGTGGTTCCAGCTATTAGGGAGGCTGAGGCAGAGAATCACCTAAGCCCAAGAGCTGGAGGTTGCTGTGAGCTGTGATGCTACGGCACTCTACCAAGGGTGACAAAGTGAGACTCTGTCTCTAAAAAAAAAATTAATTAAAGTTTCAATAGTTGCAATTATAACTTGATTAACAATAATAATAAGATGGCTTTGAAGACAGACAGGCCTGGCTCTGTCCCTAACCTGCTGTGTAGGTTACACCCTGAAATTTAACCTGAGCTCTGGTTTCCCCGTGTGAAACAGACATATTCACGATTGTAGTAAGTTTTAAAGGATGTACTGTATGTAGGTAGTTTAGAGTAATAAATAGAAGCAGTTGTGAGTATTTTTCTATAGCTCGCATTCATTCTACTACACCATAATCTGAATGGGTAAAGAGTGTGAGTTGGCAATTTATTGGATTAAACAGTAAAGTATGGGAACTTGGAAAAGTGGCTAGAGCCGTCCAAGAGTTTCTGCTGGTGCTGGTTGAGAAAGGCCCCAACTTAAGATCCAGGTGTTGGTTCAGGTAACTAAGGGGATCTAAGGACACACGCCGCTTAACCTTAAAGACAAAAACTATTTCATTTTCCTCAAAGATCACAGCAACATCCGTGTTCTTCCTCTGCAGCCTGGCTGGGGCAAACCGAGGCGTTAGGAAACGCACCAGGTCCGACCCTGCCCTCCCGGCCCTGGGTACCCAGGGTTGAGGCACAGGTTCGGAGCGACTCACCCCGGAGACTCCGTTGGTATTGCCCCAGAATCTGCTCCAGGGTAGAGTTCCCTGGGGATTTCGCCATGCACGGACTCTGGGCCAGAGATGGCAGTTACAGGGAGAAACGTCCAGCGTCCTCCCTTCCAACAACAACAGGCCTAAGACCAGGGAGCTCCCGCCGGCTTCCTGCCGCCGCTGTCACTGGGGATCTCCGAACCCGGGCCGAGCTGAGGGCGGCGCTCCTCCCACGTACTGGCCCTCCTGGTGCACGACGGGAGTTGGAGTCCGTGGGTTCCGCGCGGGCCAGCTCGAGAACGTAAAGGGCCTGCCAGCTACACTACAACTCCCAGAAGCGACACGCTCCCGGCGCCTGCTTCGGCGGTTGGGCTGCCAGAGGCGGTTGCCGAGAGACCGGCCTGGAGCCCCGCCCTTCTCCTCCGGCCCGGCGGGCTGAGTCCCGCCTTCTTCCCGTCCTTGTGCTGCCTGGACCACCCAGCGGACAGGAGGGGCTCAGTGAAGGTCTTGACAGCTTAGAAATTTGTGAATATGTAGTTGATCGCTGCGGCCACTCAGAGACCAAATGATAAAGTCTGGGCCTTGTTTCAGTTCCTCAGTTTGTCAAAACGGTCAAATAAATCCTGAAGAAAAAGAAGCTCTCAATCTACCCAAGAGCCTAGCGTGTCAAGGCGGCGGCCAGTGCTACTAGAGGCACGCCCAGCAGCCCTGCTTCCCCGGGGAGTTGGCGCACTGCCCGCTGGGAGCTGTAGTCCTTGCTGGCTGCGGTCCCGGCTAAGACCCGGGTCTTCATTGTTCGAACTGGTCTTTGGGGGCACGCCTGCGCAGTGCACAGCTGGCAGAGCGTGTGGGAGCGACCCTCCGCACAGCCCCTTTTCATTGTCTGTGACTGGCGCCTGCGCAGTAAGAGATTGTTGAGACTGGGCAGGAGGAGGGGAGAGGGCCCGGCTCCTCGCCCTTCGCTGAGGCGCCTGCGCAGTAGGCAGCCGCTCTTTGCCGTTACCGCTATGTGTGGGGCGTGTGTGGAATAACGTTATTGCCCAGCGGAGTCCAGGGGCCCGGAGGTCGGCCGCAGCTGCAGCGCCTACGACGACAGCGGCGACGAGCACAACGGCGTGGGGGAAGGACGGCGCGCGAGACTCACGGGACGCGACGCGCCCCGCCTCCTCCGTCCGGTCCCTCTCTCCACGGTGAGGGGTAAGTGATGCGCTCCGGCGCCGCCGCCGCCTTTCCGCGTCCTCCTCTTCCTCCTTAGGTTTGCGGCCGGCGGCGGGGCGGGGGTGCAAGGCTGGGCGGCGAAGGGGGCGCTTCCCGATGCTCCGCCCGGGCCGGCGCTCGCCTCGGTCCCCTCCCCCACCCGCCGCCCCCATCCCTCTGCCCCTGCGGTCCCCGGGCCGTCCGGGGCCCTTGGCCGCCGCCTCCGCTTCGCCTGAGTCTATTGAGTCATTTCGGTTCCCTCCTGGCTCCTTTGTGCAGCCTGCCGACTCCGCCTAGCAGTTTGCGAGGGGTGCGGGTGGGAAGAATGGCTGCGCTGCCGCGGGAGAAGGGATTGTCCCCTCCGCTCGGAGCAGCTTCCAGCGCCGAGCCCTTTTGTGCGATTGTTTTGGGGGTTGGGGGCGAGGGTGAGGTCGGGCGGGGAGCCTGTGGGGCGCGTCGGGGGGCGCGCACCCTGCCCGGCGCCTGCACCCTCGGCTCCGCTGAGCCCGGCGGGAGAGGGGCGCTTCCTGTGGGCTTCGTGGTCCGAAGGTTCTAATGCGGGCTTTGGTGTGGTTGCCTTCCATGTTACGCGAGAAAGAAACAGACCTGTGTATATTCGCAGCAGCCTGACACAGGGCGGGAAGACGTGGGATTGGTATCCGAAGCCACGGAATCTCTGTGCTGTGGTGTGCTGTTGAATAGAGTTTCATTTATTTAAGAATGTGAGGAAGACAGGGACCATGACTGCTGGAGAAGAAGCACTGCCGCGGCGATCAATAGGAAATTAATAGGTGACCATGAAGACTGGGCTGGGGAAGGCCTGACAGCGGGGCTGTTGTGTACCAGGGAAGTGAACCAGCAGAATTGTTTCTTCATTGGGTGGGTGATGCATTCATGTTCCTAAGGGAACAGAGTAGAGTGCATCTTTCTGTTTTATTTTTTAAGCAATCAAAGCAAAAATAATAGGCCTCTGGTATAGTTCTCTTGTCTCAAGTTTTTTTTTACTCGTTTTAGATGATGCTTTTGATTGAAAGTGCATCTTTTAAAATGACTTGATCCTTAAACTTACAGTGCCTAAAACCGTTTGCTGGCATTTCTACTTAAACAAGCAGAAGAGAGAATAAAGCAGGATGGGGAGGAGCTGGTGAAGGAATAATCTGAGGACAGTTACATTATGATTAAAGTATTTAGATCTTACCCATGATACAACCCTAACTGGGTATGCTTCAAAGACTTGGGAATTAGAGTCTGGAAATAGTATATTGATGAATAGCAAGTTACAAACCATTTTGTATTTTTATGCTGTTTTTTTTAGTTAAAGAGATCCTTTTAGTTCTTCCTAACACAGATGGTGTAAAAGTTTGGTGTTTTAAAGTGGAAAAGTCTAAGTGCACTTGATAGATACAGAAGACACTAACAAAGTCTTGTAAAGTTAACTGACTTGTCTGCTCAAACCAACCTGCTAAAGGCAGGTGGTAGAGCCAAATGAAACTAGGTCCATTCTGCAGAGCAGTCTTCCCTGTGTCCCTCAGTCTGCCTTCCCTGTGAAGATTTTTGGAAAGTTTGTATCTGCTCTTTGGGTTTCCTGTGACTGTCAGTGAACTTCATTCTCACAATGGCATTAATCTAGTCCTTGTATTTGTGATGTAAAAGTAATAATTCTACTGAAAGGGAACTTTAGTTTTATAAAGTAACTTACTACTTAAGGAATGGTGCGGTAACATGTGCATTTCATAAAAACAAACTGCTGGAATGCTTTTCCTGCTACTTAATGGTAACCATATTTTAATATTATTTCTTGAAATTCAATTTAAAAACAGTATTATCAACTGTATGAGCTGTATTAAAAATAAAATTTTTACTTAACAAAAACCTGTGAAGTTTATTTTGCTACAATTAATGAATGGTATTATTTTCAACTTAAAATCAAATTTACCTCTTGAGAAATATTAACAATTCCTTTTATCGGGTTGATTTCGCCATAAACTGCTTTTTTGTTACTTTATAATTTTAATCCTTTAATTTTCAACACATTCTAATGGGCGTTTTCTTTATAACTATTACTTTTAAATTTCAACTTTAAAAAGTAATCTGTAATTAAAGTCAATGTGTGGCATTACATTTAATCATTTAAATGTATTTTACTGGAAAATTTCATTGTGTTCTAAATTATGTTGTATGGAAATAATCTGCATGTTTCCCATTACAACATTGGCATAGTGAACTTTATACTGAAAACATTAACTTACATTTTGCCTGTTAAGGTGCTTTTTAAAATTCTTTGCTTAGAGATTTGTTTTATTTGTTGCTCTTTTATCTACTGAAAAAAAAAGAACTAGTTTTATTGTTCTATCTGATAGCAATCAGATAACATTCATCTAGTACTAAATACTGTATGTGTTTAAGCTTCCTGTCAACATGTTTTTCACTCAACAAAATTCCATTCCTGAAAAATGTTTGTTGCTATCATAATTAGTATGTTTTGATTTTTTTTCCTCTACCTTAAACACTGAGGTGTTAAACAGTGTGATACTCTAAGAAGTATCTAACAGCATGACATTTCATTACCAACAAAAATATCTGTACAGTTGCAAATTATTCTGGAGGTATAACAAAAGAACAGTTAGGTACCATCTGAAAAATACTTGATGAATAGATATTATTGACTGGATCTGTTTCAGTAAGAAATGGGTTTACTTTTAAAGAAGAGAAACCTCAGACCACCTTCTAATTCATTAAACTTTTGTTAATAACCAAGATTTCTAAACAGCTACCCTTGATAAAATGGATTTTGATTTATTTATTCAGGTATTTCTTTTTTTTTTTTTGAGACAGAGCCTCAAGCTGTCACCCTGGACAGAGTGCCCTGGCATCATAGCTCATGGCAACCTCCAATTCCTGGGCTCAAGCGAGTCTCCCTCCTCTGCCTCCCAAGTAGCTGGGACTACAGGCGGCCGCCACAATGCCCGGCCATTTTTTTTTTTTTTTTTTTTTTGGTTGCAGCCATCATTGTTGTTTGGCGGGCCCGGGCTGGATTCGAGCCCGCCTGCTTAGGTGTACGTGGCTGGTGCCTTAGCCTGTTGAGCCACAGGTGCGGAGCCTATTCAGGTATTTCTTGAAGGATGCATTAGAATATTAGGTCTCTTGTAGATTTCTCTTTCTAAATTTAAGTGTTACAACATCTACAGCAGTAAGTTAGCCATTGTGGGGGTTAGAAGAAACAAAAACATCTGTATGCTACTGTGCTTAATTAAACTGGACAGTTGCTGAAATGATTGTGCAACAGTAAAAATTTTTTTATCCAAAGTGAATGACATAGCCAATGTGTATTACAGATATAGCCAAACAAAAGTGAAAGAAACCAATAAAAGCAAGGTTAAAGAAAACCTCATAAAAATTACATATATACAAGTAGTGATTGCACAAAGCATAAAAGTGGAAAAGAATCTCAAGCACGAGTTGCTTAGTGTTGAAAGACAAATGACATGTAGCAGAAACCATGTCATTTTTTTTAAGTATATCAATAATGTTATAGAAAATGCACATATTACCCTTTGGCGCTGATATTTATTGAATAAATGAATAATATCTACCAAGTATTGACACCTACCAAGTCCCAGGCTCTGTGTGTATTTAATTGATGCAACAGTCTGCTAAGTTAAGGTATTACTTTACATCTTTAAAATTGAAAAATAATTGAGACTCAGAGTTAGTGAATAACTTTACCTCTGTGTCACATAATCCTAAGTAGTGGAGCTTACAACTAAATCTTTGACCTTTTGATGAAAGCCTAATTTCTTTCTACTAATCTGTTTAGTAAGTTAAAAGGGAGCTATTTATTTCCTTACTTTTTTTTTTTTAGATGGAGTCTTACTTTGTAGCCCTCAGTACAGTACCTTGGCATCATAGCTCACAGCAACCTCAAACTCTTGGGCTCAAGCAATCCTTTTGCCTCAGCCTCCCAAGTAGCTGGGACTACAGGTGCAGCCACAATGCCTGGCTATTTTTAAAGACCAGGTCTTGCTCTGGCTCAGGTTGGTTTTGAACACCTGAGATCAGGCAGTCTACCCATCTGGGCCTCCCAGAGTGCTAGGATTATAGACATGAGCCACTACACCCAGTCTGTTTACTTACTTTGATTTATAAAGTTGCTTATTTAAAAGGCAGCTAATACAATGAGCCACCCACTACTAATATCCCTGAGATGTAATTGAATTTGCCTTCTCCACAAATCCTTTCATGAACATAGGAAAGCCCATTTAGTTTTCATAAAGTTTAATAGAAAAATCTTACTTAAATTGAATTGGTCTGCTTTCCTGTTTTTCTAATTTGTTGCAGTTTTGTCTTTAGTCAGAGGTACAGTAAGGTTTCTCTCAATATATTAGGTCTCTGCTAGATTTTCTCTTTCTAAATTGTTATAGCATTTACAACTTCATATGATATGGTTTCTTTTACCATCTCTGTCAACTATAAAAGATTCCATCAATTTTGTATTTGCTATTTTTTTTTTTTTTTTTGGTTTGGTTCAAATTTTATATTTAATTCTGTTGTTATGGCCTGAAAACAGAGTATAGGGAACAACCCCTTTCCTTCATGCTATACACTTGTGTTTAAAGTGTAAAATTGTGTCAACTCTTTAACAACAGTAATCTTCTTTTCTAATTTTAAACAGCAGCAACAACAAAAAGAGAAATGTTATTTGGCTGTTCAAGTTATATTTATGTAAATTGGGGGATTTTTTTTGAGATTTTGTACTTCTGCTTTTCTAATGTTAAAATGGACTTTATGAAATGATAGTGTCAGTAGGTGGTAAGTTTCTTTTGATTTTGATTGAGGGGTTTTTGTTTAATTTTAGAGTTCTTAATTAACCAATAAAAAGTTGATAGGCTTATGTTGGTTCTCATTTTATTTATTGAAAAATTTGTCTAGAAACCACTGATTTAGTCAACATAAACCAACATTTTTATATTTAGCTAGATTTCTCCTATTCTGTTTATATACATAGATGATATTTTTGAGGCAGTATTTTACCTTTAACTCCTATTAAATTTCATCTTCTTGAATGTGGCTATAGTTAAAACTTGAGATCTTCTTGAATCATAAGTCTGTCATCCAAGGGATTAACTTCCCTTCCTGGCTTTTTGACATTTATAAATTTAACAAGCCAGACCTTGCATGTATCCATCCTGGATATAGCCGGGGACAAAGCCATGCAGATTTATAAATAGAATAAGTGTTACATAAATATGCTGGGTGAGGGGGAAGGTGAGACAAAGATAATAAAAAGTATTTGGATGGTTTGTTTTGTTTTTAATTAAGGAGAGAACTATTGGTGGGGGATATGGATAATTATTTAATTATATAAAGTCAAGTAAGGATAGGTGCTATGAAGAAAACTTAGGATAAAGGAATAGTGAATGATGGAGGACTGATATTTTTTATTTATTTTCAAATGATCACTACCTTCGAATGATTCAAAAAATCAAATATTTTAAAAAGAAATAATGTGAAAAGTCCTTTTGCCCCTATACCTTATCTACTGAGTTACCACTTCCCACAGTTCATTAAGTTACTACTAGATTTTTATTATTTCTTATGTATCTTGTAATGAATTTGTTTCACTAGAAGAGTTTATTCATAAGCAAATAAACATATATACAGTAGAACCTCCATAGTTGACTACCTCCTTAAGCTGACCTAGTTTTCACAGACTAGACATGAATGTTATCATTACCGTAGGACGAGTTCCCTCTGTTGATCCCTCCATATGTTGAACAGTGTGTTATAGTCCCTTGAGTGGTCAACTTAGAGAGGTTCTATTATATTTGTGTCTCTTCTTTGACATGCAGATAAGATAGCCTCTTTATACATGATTCTACACATTGAGGAATGCTATTTTAGTGTGGTTAGGAATCTTTTCTGAGACGGTGACATTTAGCAGAGATTTGGATTCGATAAGGAAGCAACCCATGTAGGTATGAGAATAGGAAGTATTCTACTCAGGTGCACGGGTTCTGAGACAGGCATGGGATGAGTGAATTTGGAAAACAAAGAGGCCAGTGTGGCTGGAGGTGAGCAAAGGAAGAATTGGAGGAAATGAAGTTGGATAGAGATTTTATTACTTCATTTTAGTTAAGTGCTGTAGGAGTTCATGGGAGGATTTTTAACAGGGAAGTGGCAAAAGAATTGGGTTATATATTTAAATAATGATTCTATCTTATGGATAACAGACTAGTGGTGGGGGTGGGGAGCAAGATTGGTAATGGGTGGCTGAACTAAGAAATTATTGAAGTAATCTAGACTAAGATGTTAGGAGTTCAGACTAGAAGAGTCACAGTGGTGGTGATAGTGAAAACTATCAGATTCTGGTTTTTAAAAAATCAAGCGTTTGGCTATGTTAAGTTTGAAATGTCTATTAAACATTCAAGTGGACATAAAAAGTAGGCAGTTGGATATATGAATCAGGAATTTAGAGGAGAGGTTTGGACCGGAGTTAGTTGAATTTTAAACATGATCAGTACCCTGGAAGAGATCACTTGGGCAGGGAATTAAGTTAAGAAGAGGTCAAAGGATTGAGACCTGATACTCTCTATACATTGAAAGGAGAGCAAAGGAGGAGAAATGATCAAGAGGATTGAAAAGAAGTGACCGTTGAGGTATGAGAAAACTAGAAGAGTGAGTGGTCCCAGAGCCAAGTAAATAGAAAGTACGGTATTTTTAGAGAAGAGCGATCAGTCAGGTATCACCTTTAATCACCTAACTACTTCATCTTTGCTTATAAGCAGTTCTCTGAAAAAACATTCATTGGACTTTTCATCATACTTCTGTATCAAAAAAGAGTGTTCACAATTATTTTTCCCTGGAAACTACTAAATCTAAAGCCCTGAACAAAATTTTACTCACAAATAGGCCTTTGCTTTTTCCTGGGTGAATGAATGGTGTGGCTGCTGCTGTAGTACAGGGGTTTGAGCAGGAAGGGCAGCGCTATTCACTGGGAAGAACTTGTTGTCAGGAAGCTAGTGATAACCCAGCTGCCTAAGATGTTTAAGGTGATGACCAAATGAGACAGGTGTAAAAAACAAATGGGAGTATGTATAATTGGCAGGTGGGGTCTCCTGCTCTTGTTGCCCCACGTGTGGTCCCAACTCGGTATTTTAGATTTTTTTTTTAAAGAAATATATTGGCTCAGGTGACAAAAAAATGCTTATTTTTTCAGACTCTGTAGGATTAATTTTTGCTTGCATTCCATCCATCATTTTATAATATTCTTGGAGATAGAGAAAAGGGTATGATGCTAGGAAGAGGAAAAGAACAACCAGAATTTGAGATAATAGCTTTTTCCAATCCTAAACTTATTCCTTAATGCTAAGTAGAATGTCTAAATAATAAAGAGTTTAGGTAGAGGAAGTAAGCAAATCAATAGGCCCACTTATTTTCCACACCAGCAGGGAACAAACACTGTCTTCTTTTAACTTTTTCTTGGAAGGTGTCTAAAGTGCAAATTCAAAATGTAGGGACTGGTTAGAAGTTTTGAACTTGAGGAAACCAGCTAGAAACTTAAGGAAACAGAACAGGGGTAGAGAACCTACGCGTTGATACAGGGGTAAAGTGTAGAATACTTAGTTTGATGAAAAAGGAACATTGCAAATAGAGATCTACTCTGATAAACTTTTGGAAGCAAGACTGGGCGTGGTGGCTCATACCTGAAGTTCTAGCACCCTGGGAGGCCAAGTAGGGTAGATTACTTGAGCTCAGGATTCAAGACCAGCCAGAGGAAGAACAAGACCCTGTCTCTACTAAAACAAATAGAAAAATCAGCCAGCCTTTGTGGCAGGGACCTGTAGTCCCAGCCTTTCAGGAGGCTGAGGCAGAGGGATCATTTGAACCCAAGAGTCTGAGATTCTTACGAGCTGGGACTCAATGGTGCCACTACCAAGGGCAACAAAGTGAGACTCTGTCTCCAATAAAGAAAAAAGGGGGGGGCGGTGCCTGTGGCTCAAGGAGTAGGGCGTTGGCCCCATATACCAGAGGTGGCAGGTTCAAACCCGGCCCCAGCAAAAATAAATAAATAAATAAGAAAAAAAAAAAGCTTTTGAAGCTATAACTTCAAAATATATAGGTATCTTGAAGCAAATATTATTTGCTATTGTTAATAAATACTTATTGGGTAAATAATACATTGCAAGTTAGAAGCTACTTTATTTTTTAATACCATTTAATTTTTTTTCATATTACAAAACTAATCTTTGTTACCGCAGAAAAATTAGAAAAAACTATTACTACTTATAGCTAGTAATACCACTGTAACATTATTGTCTGTTCTGGTTTAACTATAAGTAACATGTTGTCATGAAGCTAAACTTTCCCTCTCTAATTTTTAGTGGTATAGGAATATATCTCATCAAACTTGTCATTTATTTACAAACAATTTATGGAATTAAGAGTGTTTTTAAAATTGTAAACACTGTAATAGACATTTCTAACTCTGAATTTATGTGCAAATCAGAGTTTTTCTTTGATTTCAAAAAATCAGTTGTGTCAAAGATAACAATCCAGAGTTCTAAAGACTTTCCTGATTTTTTAAAAATGAAATAATCACCCCCCAATATATTACCAGTTATATACCTTTGCTGCTCATCTATGATTAGATTGTGTGTTTCAACCCTTCATCAATGCTGAGTATTATTACATCTTTTAAAAAAAGAATTGTCACTTTCACAAAGAACCTTATTTAAGTTTCTCTTATATGTAACGCAAGAACATTTTCAGGTCTCTGCTCCCGTAGCACCATGGTTACAGCATCAGCCACATACACCAAGGCTGGGGGTTCGAACCCAGCCCAAGCCAGCTAAACAACAATGACAACTGCAACAAAAAATAGCCAGGCATTGTGGCGAGCACCTGTAGTCCCAGCTACTTGGGAGGAGGCTGAGGCAAAAGAATCGCTTACAGTCCAAGAGTTTGAGGTTGCTATGAGCTGTGATGCCACTGCACTCTACTGAGGGTAACATAGTGAGACTCTGTCCCAAAAAAAATTTAAAAAAAGGACATTTTCACAAACTATGCTTGTTTGTCATTATATTTCTAATCTGAATTAATGGTGTATGTGCCCTTGTTCATTTGTCTGTAGGAATGTTCATTGTATTCACTTGTAACAACTGGGCCCACCAGCTTCTAATGCACTGCTCTGTGCCCTCAACTTGCAACAACTTTGGACTAGATGTAAAATTTTTTTAATTTTTTATTTCTAACCAACAAAGATTTTAACATGTGTATAGTCACATTTCTTGTTTCCTTTTCCCTCTGAAGTAATCCCACTACACAAAATTTTATTAAATATGTGCCTGTATTTTTTCTTATACTTTGATTTGAATTTTTACCTATAAAAATGTTTATCTTAAATGAGTTTTGCTATGTGTAGCTTATTGTCTCGGTATCATTTATTGCATATTTCTTCTTTTCCTTTCCCTATTTGAAATGTCTTCTTTAACATAATAAATTATTTCTGGGTTTTTAATTTTATTCCATCCTTTTGTCTTTTCTTGCTCTGCTATAGTATTACTCTGTTTTTATAGTATAGGTTTACAATATCTGTTTAAAAATGGATGGGGTATTTCTCTTCTTTACCTTTATTTTACAAGCTTTACCTAGTTATTCTTAAATGTTTATTTTTCTAAATGTGTATGACAATTATTTTGTCAAGGTCACTTGAAAAAACCCTTTTGGAGTTTTGATTGAGAATGCACTGAGTTTGATTTATTTACATTCTGAAAGATGATTAAGGGGACTCTGGAGTAGGTTTAGTGTCTTAATTAATGTTTATTAGTGTTTTTGGCTCTTACCTCCTTTTGAGTCAGTTATGTCATGTACATTTTCCTAGAAGATCATTCACTTAATGGAGATTCTAAATTTAGAATCACAAAGTTTGTAGGTGTTATTATATAAATTAAAAAGTCATGATTTATCACAAAGTTGTATCTTTGTATTACATACACAGTAAATATGAGCAGGAAAAAAAAGAACCCATCGGGGTTTATAGTACTTTATTAAAATATGAACCTTTTGGTTAATCCTTTTTGTTTTATAATTTGAATTTCTTTTAAAATATTTACTATTGTACTAGTTGGTTGATTTATTAATTTATTACTAGAAAATATCTATAATACTATATACATTTTTCTCAGTAAAGCTTTGGACATGTAGATTCTGTAGTATTCTCAGAATTTTTTTTTTTTTTTGAGACAGAGCCTCAAGCTGTCACCCTGGATAGAATGCTGTGGCATCACAGCTCACAGCAACCTCCAATTCCTGGGCTCAAGCGAGTCTCTTGCCTCCGCCTCCCAAGTAGCTGGGACTACAGGTGCCGGCCACAACGCCCAGCCATTTTTTGGTTGCAGCCGTCATTGTTGTTTGGTGGGCCCTGGCTGGATTTGAACCCGCCAGCTCAGGTGTATGTGGCTGGCGCCTTAGCCCGTTGCGCCACGGGCGCGGAGCCTATTCTCAGAATTTTTATTCTCTGTTATTTGTCATTTCATTCTCTTCACTAAACATAATTTGGGAGATTGGAAGATAATTTGTTTTTTTAATAAAGGAGCTATGTGCATGGGGTTATTAGCATTCTAGATCTTTTTCTGTTTTTAATGAAAATTCTCAAACATATGGGAAAGTTGAAAGAATTTTATAGTAACTACTCATATACCCATTATCTTGATTCTGCCCCTAACATGATGCCAGTCGTGTAGCTAACCATTTATCTATCATTCTGTTCATTAGTCCATCTTGTATATGATGCATTTCAAAGTAAGAGTATTTGTGTGTATGTGTTTGAGAAAAGTACTCTTAAATTACTTGAGGCTAATTCTCTTTCCGTTTTCTGAATGTACTATTGAAATGTTTTCCAACTAACCAGTGTTATATTAAACAAACGGCAGTGGGCAGCACCTGTGGCTCAAAGGAGTAGAGCGCCGGCCCCATATGCTGGAGTTGGTGGGTTCAAGCCCAGCCCCGGCCAAAACTGAGAAAAAAAAAAAAATGGCAGTCAGAAAATGAAATGTACTATTTTTTACTCCTGTAATACTGGTCAACTCAGTGTATCTGTAATGACAAAATTGATACTGATGATATTGAGTTATACCTTTGGAGGAAAGAGGGCATTTTCTTATTTATGCATGTGTCTGTTTTAAAAGAAGAATAGTATATTGAGGGTTTTGTTTTTTATTTAAGCTATTTCTCTTAATCTACAGATTCTGCCTTTTCCTTTAGCAGCAAATCCAGGAGTGCAATATTTGTTCTAAATTTTGTATCTGTCTCACTACCTGTCCTTTCCACTCTTCTCCTGTGTGAGGAATTGTATGTCGGACTATTTACTAAGATCAGAACTCTCGCTTTAAGTGGGAAAACATAGTTTCACCCTATGATTTTAAGTGGTACATAACAAATTATAGAGAGTTCAGAATTTACAAATTGAAGAAACAGGAACAAATAGGCTATAATTAAGTGAAGCATGAACTTTGAGGAAGATAACCTGAGGTCAAGAGGGTGGGGCTGTTTAGTATCCAACAGAAGCCAAGTCCTGTGATTATTGTGAATAACGCTTAGAATATAATTCATTAATAGAATCTAGCACCTTTTTGCTCATGGGTATTAGATAGATTCCAAGTTGATGACTCCTGCCTTGCAAATATAATAAGATGAAGAATAGGAATATTTCATCGAAGAATGCCATCTTGACAACCATTTCTTTCATCCGTTTCTCAGGTGTCTATTTTGTCCCTAGGGTTTCTAATGTCTATGTTTTTCTTTCCTTTCTCTCTTGTTCTTGGGCCCAGTTTGTAGTCTCCTCCAGGCTGTGCATTTTAAATCAGCACACAGTGCCCTCCTATCTTTTCTGTTTTGTTCTCTAATCTTCGCTCCCCCACCCTGCCCTCCTGTGTTGTCACCCCATCCAGTCCAAGCTGCAGAGGTCTATTAGGATTAGAAAAGACACATTTTTGTGATATAGTTAAGATAACCTCTTTATAGCTCTTATGTCATTACCTCCTTCTGTCTTCTAAAAATACCTTTATGTTACATTTTAACCACAAATTCAGTTCACATTAAGTATTTTAGAGTGGTACATTCTTACCATGTGTTCATTGCTCAAACCGGTCATTTCAGTCCTAATGACATTTCTGTAAAGGGAGCGATGTTGCTAACATTGTTTTATGAGGTGATGGAACTAGTACCTGCGCTTTCTGTTTTTCACTTCCTGGTTTTGTAATCTTTATGTGGAGCACGCCCGTAGTTTGCAATATTTGATTTAAACTGAATCTGTGATTCAAACTACTCATAGCCCTTAATGTAAATAATTCACTTAAGTTGTGCTTCTGTATGAACTTTTCTTTTAGTTTTATGTTCAGAGGCTCCCTCTTACACAAATTTTTACTTTTTTCAATTTTTTGTTCATTTGGACCTTATTAAAACTTTGAACTTTGGGCAGCGCCTTTGGCTCAGTGACTAGGGTGCTGGCCCCACATACTGAGGATGGAGGGTTCAAACCAGCCCTGGCCAAATTGCAACAAAAAAGTAGCCAAACATTGTGGCAGGTGCCTGTAGTCCCAGCTACTCGGGAGGCTGAGGCAAGAGAATCGCCTAAGCCCAGGAGTTGGAGGTTGCTGTGAGCAGTCGCCACAGCACTCTACCAAGGGCAATAAAGTGACACTCTGTCTCTAAAAAAAAAAACAAAAAACCTTGAACTTTGCTATTCACAATGTAAAAATGGAATTTTAAGCATCTTATTGTTTAAGTTAGTGCTTCTTACTCTGTGCACATTGGAATCTACTGCAGAATTTTAAAAAATGGAAATACTCATGCCTCACCCCAGATGTTGTGATTTAGTGCAAGCCTTCAGGTATAAAGCTTGGACAGTGTTATAGTATACAATATAAAAGTATATATTTAGGGCCAGCTGCAGTGGCTCATGCCTGTAACCCAGCACTTGGGAGGCCAAGGTGGGTGGATTGTCTGAGCTCACAGGTTCGAGACAAGCCTGAGCCAGAGTGAGACCTCATCTCTAAAAATAGCTGGGTGTTGTGGCAGTTGCCTGTAGTCCTAGCTACTTAGAAGGCTAAGGAAAGAGAATTGCTTAAGTCCAAAAGCTCTAGGTTGCTGTGAGCTATGATGTCACAGCACTCTAGTGAGGGTGACAAAATGATACTGTCTGAAAAAAAAAAGTATATCGTTATTGTGTGTGTAAATAAAAGAATCTCCACAAGTGATTCTAATATGTAGCTAGTTCTGACAACCCTTAGCTAAGGTAACCTCTTTAACCAAGAGTCTTGCTCTTAGAAAACAAAATGAAAGCCATAGCAGTCATAGTGACCAAGGCTTAAATTTTAAAAGTGATAAGATGAAGTTAGTCATTGAAACTAATCGTAGGAATTGTTTATTGCAATTTCAGTGTGATTTGTTTTCTTAAATGGATTGTATTTATATTACTGAGTAAACAATAGAGACCGTGTCTTATTATGTTATAATAAGGCTGGTCTCTAACTCCTGCCCTCAAGCAGTCCTCCCACCTCAGCCTCTCAAAATGCTGGGATTATAGGAGTTAACCACCAGGCCTGGCCAATTTTGTAAATCATATTTCTAATGTGACCACTGGCCTCTTGATGAAACTTAACAAAAAAAATTTGTATGGTGCTGTAGATATCTACTAATAATGTCTACCAAACATTTGCTAAAGTTGCAGGCATTGTACAATGAACAGGGCAAGTAAAGATTATTAATTAAGTCATAGTCACTTTACTCAAGCAACTCAGTTTATTGGGGAAACCAGACACATGATAAAGGAAATACTATACAAAGAATTTTAGAAGTTGCTATAGATATATATGAAGGGCAAGATAGATGATCAAAATTGGTAGGCTGGGAATTTCATGGGAGACTTTCCAAAGCAAGTAATTGCCAAGGAGTTCAAAATGAAATGTCTAAGAACGGTGCAGAATGTGTATTTTCTAATTCAGTTGAACACAATGCAAGGATGGGACAGAGTAATGTCTAGAGAGATAGCAAGACTTAGTATTCAACACTGAGTTGTTTGGGCCTGGCACAGCAGCTCACACCTGTAATCCTAGCTGTTTGGGAAGGTGAAGTGGGAGGATTGCTTGAGTCCAGGAATATAAGACCAGCCTGGACAACATAGCAAGATGCTGTCTCTACAAAAAATTTAAAAATTAGCTAGGTGTAATAGCACATGCGTGTAATTGTAGCTACTCTGAAGGCCAAGACTTTTGAGGCTGCGGTGAGCCATGGTTGATCATGCCACTGCACTCTATGCTGAGTGGTGAAGTGAGATTTTGTCTCTCAAAGCAAACAAAAAACAAACAAATAGTGAGGAGTTTGAATTCAATCTTGAACTCTTCCAGAAGCTGTTAAATATTGGAGAATAAAATTCTTAGATTTACTTTTATGAATGAAGTTAATTTTGATACCAGGCTAGAGAAATGAATTGGAGAGTAGGAAACTAGAAGAAAGGAATTCAGGAAAAAGTTCTGCAGTATTTTATTGGGAATTGCCAATGCAATTAATGGGTAAGTGCCAAGAAGAAGGCATCAAGGAACATAATGAATTACTTAAAGGAAGAGTGAGAGAAAGAGAGAGAGAGAATCTGAGCAGTTCTTGATACTATTCACTAAGACAAAGAAAACAGGGGAAAAGGCACATTTTGTTTGAAGAAAAGGTTGAAATTTTTTTTTAATTAAATCTGAGGACTGTGGGGGGCATTGAACTGCAAACAATTAGAGATATGGTCTGGCTCTTGTAACAGAGGTTTTGCCTTGAAATTTATATGTGTAACTTTAAATGTAATAAGCAATATTAGAAGCCCAGTGCCCTCAAAGAAGTCCCAAATAGATCATGTATAGGAAAATAACCCCCTTAGAAAGAGAATTTAAAGAAAAAAGGAGACATTTTGAAAGAGAATGAGGAATGGCCACGGAAGTGAGAGGAAAGGGAATTGATATTTCTAGAAGGCAAGAATGATAAATGATAATGAGAAGTAATATAAGATGAGAATATTAGAGACCAAATTTATCAATTAGGAGGATATTTTTGACCATGAACTATGAGGACCATAGAAAATTACTTTCTGAAGTATTTAAGTTTTTATTTGATATAGATTTTATGTATATATATATATGCACACACATTACACTCTAGTTAAGTTTACTGTATGACAAGATTCAAATACGGTGTTCAAAATTACTTCAAAAATGTATCTGCCATGAGGATTTCCATTGCTTCCATGTGTTAGCTATTAGTACCAATAATATTTTACCTAGTTTAGCTTCTTTTTACCCTCAAAACTCGTCTCCAAATGAGGTAATATGTCAATATTCTTTAGCCTGGCTATGCCTGGAGATAGATTCCTTCTTTAACACAATTCTTGTACTTCACCTTCAGAGATGTAATCACAGTACAAAATACTTGGAGTGAACCCAGTTACATATCTCACGGCATTCTGGTAATGGTGAACCTCATCACTTTAAGCATGGATACCCTAAACAATTACAGTATATGAAAGAACAGACTTACAGATTCAATAACAATTGAAATCATTATTTACTAATTTATGTGAAACCCATAATGATGTCTTTATAAGTGAAAATATAAATCTCTTTATGTTCTTTTGATTAAATCAGAATTTTTCTTTCTAACATAAATTATGTTATCAGCTTATTCTGCATGTATATATACTCCAGATATGAAGTACGGTAGAACCTCTGTAAGTTGACCACCCAAGCGACTATAACCAACTGGTCAACATAAGAAAATGGCTTACTGTGCTGATACATACATGTGGTACATGTCTAGTCTATGAAAATAGGTCAACCTATGCGGGTAGTCAGTGGAGGGAGGTGGTCAACTATGGACATTCTACGGCATTTGACAAAAGTCATTCTTTATGTACATATTCACTTAATTTCTGTGTGTTGAAAGCTGAACTAGCTAGACTAGCCACTAGGCATGTGTGAATATGTACATTTAAATTAATTAAAATCATAACTTTCAACCCAGGATCTTGTATCCAGCTAAACTGAGTTTCATTTATGATGGAGAAATTAAATACTTTAATGACATCCACATGTTGAAGAAATTTGCCATAACTAAACCAGCTCTCCAGGATATTCTCAGACCTATTC
>CAUYON010077125.1:0-22492 GCA_963573935.1 Arctocebus calabarensis
CCTAATTGTATTGGCTAGCACTTCCAGCACTATGTTGAATAGTAATGGTGACAGAGGACAACCTTGTCTGGTTCCAGTTCTAAGAGGAAAAGTTTTCAGTTTTACTCCATTCAGTAAAATATTAGTTGTGGGTTTGTCATAGATAGCTTCGATCAGTTTCAGAAATGTTCCACATATGCCTATACTCTTCAGTGTTCTAATTTGAAAAGGATGCTGGATTTTATCGAGTGCTTTTTCTGTATCTATTGAGAGGATCGTATGATCTTTGCTTTTGTTTCTGTTAATATGGTGGATAACGTTTATGGACTTGCGTATGTTAAACCAGCCTTGCATCCCTAGGATGCAGTAAACGAAAGTAGGTCCTGATGCATGGATGTACCCAGGAAACATGCTAAATGAAGCGAGGCAGTAAGGAAAGACCATTGATTGTATGATTCCTTGAATATGAAATGTCCAGAGTAGGCAATTCTGTAGATATAGAAGGTAGATTAGTAGTTGCCTAACATTCAGGGGGTGGGGGTGAATGAGAAATGGAGAGTGACTATCAATAGATAAGGTATTTATTTGGGTAGTAGTGAGAATTTTAATTTCATATAAAAAGAGATATTCAAGGTGTAATTGGTCTGATTTGAATTGATATTCAAGGTGTATGCTTTGTTCTTCTACTTGGTTATAATGTGGTAACCTTCATGACCAAAAGAGACTTGTTCTATTATTCAGGAAAACCCAGCTTACAGAGGACTAAGGATTTTAACCCCTCATTATTTGTTGGCAACTCAGTGAAAAGGCTTGGTCATGATCATGTAACTATTTTAGTGTATCATTTCTTCTGTAAAATTTTAAGGTTTACTTTTCTATTTTAGAAGAAATTAATTCCCTAAACACTATAGAAAACTTGGGCTTAGAAGAAAAGTTAAAAATAATTATCCCACATTCAGAGACAGCCATATTAAATGCTTCATTCTATTTCTTGCTGTTTTGTTTCTGTTGTTGCTAAGTTTTGCTGGCTACTTTTTTTTTTTTTCTTTTGACAGGGTCTTACTCTGCCACCCAGGCTGAAGTGCAGTGGTGGCATGATTATAGCTCACTCTGCAACCTTGAACTCCTGGCTCAAGGGGTCCTTTCTCCTCAGCCTCTCAGGTATGTGCCACAGGTCAATTTTTTTTTCATTGTTTTATGAAGACAGGATCTAACTGTGTTGCTCTGGCTTATCTGTAACTCTTAGCCTTAAGTGATTCTCCCAACTTGGCATTCCAAAGTCCCCGGATTATAGCCGTGAGCTACTGTGCCACCCTATTTTCTGCCATTTTTAAGCACATATATAATTTTTATTTACATAATGTCTATAAAATTTTATACATGAACTTTAAATTTTGAAACAGTGTCTCAACTTAGATAATAAGGCTTCCTCATTGCAAAAAAAATTGAAAACCAACTGTATAGAAGGACAGAATTACCCCTAATTCTGCTACCCGGAGAAGAACACCAGAAACGGGCTACTGTAGATAAAACGGGGAGATCAGAGAGATGGAAGGAGGGAGAGGGCTGGGGGTCTCGGTGTGTGACACACCTTTTGGGGGTGGGACACAATTTAAAAGGGACTTTACCTAACAAATGTGATCCATGTAACCTGGTTCTTTGTACCCTCAATGAATCCCCAATAATTAAAAAAAAAAAAAGCATGTCTATGGGTAGAGGTTTGTTTCTTTTAAGTCCCTATGATGGAACTGCACACTTTTCTCCTCACCTGAAGACTTCACCTCCTTTCATCTTCCCTTCTTTCCCCCATTTGTCCTGGTTTCAGTGTGCTGTATGTTCCTTCTCAGTTATCCTTTCTGTACACCTCTCTCCTTAGCCTCATTTTCTCCTCTATTACTACAGTGTCCTTGAATTGCCTGTGTTCTCTGCTTTGGTTTTTCTGGTTACCTATCTCTTTTCAGCCTTTTGGCTAAGATCAAGTGTGGTTTTTCTGGTTACCTGGCTTACCCATCACGGGGACATCTCACGTCAACCATACTCTTCCTGCCAGCATAAATCTTTGATAAAAAATGCATCGCATTGGCTCTACTGGAGTCAGTTGCAAAATTGACATTTTGGCTCTTCCCTAAGAATCGTTTTGGTCTTAGGTCAGTTATTATAAGGGAACTATGATCTGTTCCTTTGCTTTAAAAGTGCTTTTGTGTTTAAAAGAGAAAAGTTACTTTGTGGCATTGATTCTATGTTAAGTACAAATAGTATTTATCAATAATTGTGGATAAAATTTGCTGTTACCAGAAAGGCTAGTGATTTTATATAAAAATGAATTTCAAGTTCTCATTTCATCCTATGTTGACATTTCCAATGTAAACAATCAACTTCTAATACATTATTTTAGTATTGCTTGCATACTACATATTACTACTTCAAATTGTACAGAAAATATTTCTACAATTATTAATACAGTATGTTATCAAAGATTGTTTAACTTGAGACATCAGAAGTTACAAGGGATTTTAATTTTCCTCAAAATATTGATATTAAATCAGTATAGTATATTCAGCAAAACTATTTTTCAAACTTATAAACTATATATAGACATAAGTTTACATAAATATGCAAGAACATAAATATATTCTTTAATCCTAGTATTAATCAGAGATAATTATATCTTTCCACCATTGATATAAAATCATGAAGAAAAGCTTTCCCTAATCAAAATTGTTGTCACAGCTCATCAATCAAAAGACCAAGAACTTTTATTATTTATTGCACACTAATATAGTAAAATACTGTATTTATTTTGGGTTTTGCCATATACATAGAGCATTCATACTCATTTGACTGTGTCAATAATCCTTAAAGGCAGAAATAACATATAATATTTTTATTTTTTACATAAGGAAACAATTTCATAGCAATTTGATGATTAATTTATCCAAAATCAAAATTTGAGTACACTGGGGAGGGAAGATTATTGAACTGTCTTTTTTGAGATCTATATCCTGCCCTTCTCCAGCTTTGCTGTGTTTTTATAGGAAATTACATTGTTCAGAAGCTCTTGCCCTTGGTTTCCAGGTGGGATATGAAACTAGAAGTTGGATATAATGATGGGAATGCTAGAGAAGAGAGATACCAGGGTGTTTCCCTTTCTCTCTGTTTCCTGTGGTGTCTCTGGTTGTAGCTGTTTCTCCTGTGGCCCCAGCTCGTCTCACAGACCCATCTCTCCTATTTCTAGTAGCTGTGAGGCAGCCTGACTTCTGGACTTTGGTGGCAGTACTTTCTCTCAATGCCCTTCAGGTCAGAAGGTGATCACAGTTTCCTACTGTTGCTAATTTCTGAGTGGTGCTGCTCTCAGGAATTCTGACCAAATTCCAATATTAAATAACTTGGGTTCCTAAAACATAAAGTGGTTTTATTTTTCTGCCTAGATGTTAATTCTATTTGAAAATACCAATAGTAATTCCATGTATAAAATTATTAATCCCATCTCAACTTTTCTGTTTCATGAAATAATATTGTTACATGATTCCTTGGAATGAACAACAGCTATATTTTACCATTCCTTATGTACAACTGATGTAAATTATGTGGGTTTCGTGCTCTTGTATTTAAGTGTTTTCCATTGTTTCCCTTTGATTGCAATATGATAGCTAATATGATTTTTAAAAATGATCAATTACAGTGGTTAAGATGAAAGAGTTAATATAATTCCTGTTCTCCTTCTCAAAAAATATGACCTGGAATTACTTTGTTCCTCAGCTTGGGTTTACCAGAATAATAGTTCATGCATTGTAGATCTCGCGTGAGGAATGAATGAATTGATATATGGGAAGGACACAGTGTGTTATTGCCCATTGCACAGCACTAATAAAAAGTATTTTTAAAGTATTACTTGAGAATGTAGAGGGAAAAAAAGCTTATTTAACATATATACACAAACACATACCATTGTATAATAAAATTTAAATATACTTTTCTATAATATTTTAATTATAAACTTTAGAAATTTCAGAAAAAAAAGAATTTGAGTCTAGAATCTTAGTGCTTTAAAAAGATATATATTTCTTGATTCTAATAGTTAATTTCAAAGTGTTTGTATAATACCATTTAAAAAATATAAAATTCCTGAAGAATCACAAAAGAATTCAAGTAAAAAAATTTTACTACTTTGGATCTATTATAAGAGAAGGTCAAGACTGGGTGTGGTGGCTTATGTCTGTAATCCCAGCACTTTGGGAGGTGAGGTGAGAGCATCACTTGAAGCCAAGAGTTCCAGGAGTTTTAGACCAACCTGGGCAGCATAGTGAGACCCCAGTCCCTGAAAGAAAGAAAGAAAGAAAGAAAGAAAGAAAGAAAGAAAGAAAGAAAGAAAGAAAGAAAGGAAGGAAGGAAGGAAGGAAGGAAGGAAGGAAGGAAGGAAGGAAGGAAGGAAGGAAGGAAGGAAGAAAGGAAGAAAGGAAGAAAGGAAGGAAAGAAGGAAAGAAGAAGGAAAGAAGGAAGGAAGGAAGGAAGGAAGGAAGGAAGGAAGGAAGGAAGGAAAGAAAAAAAAGAAAAGAAAGAAGAAAAGGCCAGAGTCTTTACATATATAGAAAACCTTGGGAAATATAAATAATAGAACTTAATTAATCTTCTCTTTATGTAGCTCTTTTCCTAGGTGAGCTAGATTAATGCACAATGGTCCTAACTTGGTTACCTTTGAAGTTGTTAAAGTCCTGAGTCATTTATCCAGTATTGTGCCCTGAAAAACCCTTTGACAATCATTTGCACAAATTTCCTTATGAAAAAACAAACACATAAACAAACAAACAAACAGAAAACCCACCGAATAGTGCACTTGAGGAAGGATACTATTTCTCTAAGGCTGGAAAGAATGAAAAGTACCCAAGAGCATGGAAGAGTTCAACAGAAGTGTAGGGAACAAGTCTATAGACAGAACCAGACAGAAACAAAATCTATTCTTCCTTTATAAAAAACAAAAGATAAAAGCTACGAAGACAAGAATCTACATAATTATGAAATTCATAGTGATTGCAGGAACTGTCACAGAAAAACAAAGTAACTTCGAACTCTGAATGACAAAAAATTAGTATTCAATTGGGACACTCAATTAATGAAAGATTCATGTTATGCAAACTACAGCTGAACTCCATATTGCAGAAACAAGCGTATGCTCTGACTCGTTCCAAGTATACATTATTTTTAAATCACGTTTCAAAATTTAGCCAAAATAGAACTTGAGAGAACATTATGTAAATACTACTTCTTGTTTCAATTCCCTCAAAATCCCAAGGCCCCATATCAGTAAAAGCTGCATATGTGGGATAAGGTTCAGAATATCTATAAAACACAAACATTACTGTAACAATAGTCATTCTCAATTTTCCCCTTTATAATGTACCTACTACATTTATGCAGGGTTATGTTGGGGCTCTGTAAATAATCCAACAAACTCCAAGGACTAGGAGTCATTGTGTGGAATTCAAGATGTTAATATTTTCTTTCTAAGCAAATTAACTCCACATGTTTTCTGCTGCAACTAATCTGTTTCCTGTGGAATTAGGCATGGTCTGACTCACTTTTTATTTTCTGAACATGACAGTTTACTCCAGAGTAGTCCTCATTTCACATAGCCTCAGGCCCCTAGTCCATTGCTCTAGACTTAGCATTACTGCTGATCTTTATAGTAAACATGAGAAATTATGGAAGGAAATGATAATATCACCAATGTAAAGGCTGAGGAGACTTGATCAGCCATCTCATAAATGGCAGCCGTTAGTTAGCATGTGTCTGTGGAGAAATAATTTCTAAATTGTCTACAGAACTTTAAGATTGATAAAGTACTCCCACTGTTGCTGAAAATAGTAGGATTTATATTGAGAATATACTTACCTATTATAATCCTAATCCTAACAATGATAAGGTGGAATATATAAACTTATTTTGAACACGAAGAGACAGTTACACAGCTAATAAGTAACAGAGCTGACATTCAAACATAGCTTTTTTGATTCAAAAGCCAATGCTTTGAATAAAAGTATTGCCATCATTTCTCAAAGTAGCCTGTGGCAGAGGCATGTAGCCATTGGTAACTACTTAGCATTATGAACCAAAGCTCAGAAAAGTGAAGTGACTTATTAAGACCTCAAGGCTTGAAGGCAAAGTCTCATCCATAACCTGGCCCTAAGGATTCCTTGTCCTGAGCTTGATTTTACAACACTGAATTCACTAAGAGGATTTAGGTAATGGCCTGCTTTAGAACTCTATGGCATCTTCTTAGGAAGAAAGAAAGGATAATAGAAGGGAGAGAGAAAAAAGACAGATAAGAGATGGAACACGATCACTCAAGTGCAGAATCCATATGCTATTTGTTTTTGTGTCCCATGACTCTACAATATCCATAACAGCAAAATGTCCTGAGCATAATGAAAGTAGACATTTAGGAATATTTAATGACTAATTAAATGTTAAGTAAATAAAAATAATGCAATACATTCATAAGAGTCCCTCCCTTTTTTTGATTCATTTTAAAGACTTCACAGTATTATTATGATAATTACCTGACTCAATATTTGTATACTTCGGTTTAGTTTTCCCCCATCTTTAATTTCAGCCATTTTTTCTTCACTTTACAGAGCTAGATTTTTCTCCTTAATGTTACACACAAGTTAGATGAATTAAGTTTTAAAATTCTTTCAAACAAGAGTATACCTTTCATAGGCAATCTTCTGAAGAAGATTTTCCTTTGTAGGATGACATCTGCTTGTAAAATTTAAGACCAAATGCAGATATCCATTATAATATGTGTGATCTCAAAGGTTTCCAGTAGCTTGATGTCAGATAGTGATGAAACATTCTGACGTTTTTAATATTTGCTATGCACTTGTTTATTCCCCATTCTCCATTTCTTCCAGCAAGCAATTATGGAAGGACATCTGTATGAAAGTGGGATTAGAAGTTCAAAAAAATAAAGGCTGGTGCTCTGAATCACATGCAAGGTGCCAGAGAAGGGAAAAAGCAGTGTTTAACAATATTTCTCAGTAAATGTGGAGAGATACCATTTGAATTAGAAGGGAGAGTAGGAGTTCACTGGCAACAAATGTAAAAGCTGCCCCAGCCAAGAAAGCAGCATGTTATGATGTCTTTGTAAGATGCCAAGCCTCTCATTACAGCCAATGCAGAGATGATAGAGTGGACACAGATAAAGATGAAGAGGTAGGCAGGGCCCACACTTAAAGGGGCCTCTGAGCTACCCTATGTTTTTCTACTAATATTATACTGTAGGTTATAAGCAATTACTTAAGAACTTTCTGAAGACGAAAGACATGATTATTTTTACATTTTGCACAATCAATATGGCAGCCACTGGAGAGTTGGGGAATAAGTACGTGTAAAAGAACTCAGTAATGACGATGGACAAGGCAAAAGAGACTGAAGACCTGAACTGACATTGTCACCTTAGGGATGGAAATGCTACATTTGTGCCACATTCAACATGATTCAGGTTTCCTGTCAGGTGTCATACCAAAGAATAACTAGGTATGTTTTATAAAGCTATGTTTTCTGAAAATTGAAAATTGAATGTGGAAAAAGCCAAATATATTTGTAAGTAATGATTAATCCAATTAAATAAAGGCTTTGAGAAAAATATTGTCACATAGTCTTCTGGTTGACATGTGTTTGCAGATGCCTTAAGCCAAAATGCAAAGTAATAGAACCCCATACCATGAAGGGATAAACTCAGTGGAAATCTGCTTCCCTAAAAATAGACACGTGCTGTTCCTATTTGCAGGCCTTTGAAGGTATTATTTGGTTTGCTTGATTTGGAAGGAAACAAATAGGTGGTTTCAATACCATTACAGATTTCTTTCAGTGTAAATGTTTGCAGTTAAATTTACTGAATAGACTTTGCTAAATATTAAAACAATGTATTTTGACTTCAAATTTAGAATCTATTGTTTTCTAATATGTGCTTGAACCATCATCCCTCTAGTTCTCTAGCTCAAAGAAGTAAAAGTAGGACCTACCTTTTGATCCAGCAATCCCACTAGCAGGCATTTACTCAAATGAAAAAAAAAAAGCCATTTTATCAAAAAGACACTTGCACTCAAATGTTTATTGTAGCACAATTTACAATTGGCAAGATATGAAAACAACCCAAATGCCCATCAATATATGAGTGCAGTAATAAAATATGATATAGTATATCATGGAGTACTACTTAGCCACAAAAAGGGGTGATCTAGTATCTTTGATAGAACTGGAGCCCATTCGTCTAAGTGAAGTATTGTAAGAATGGAAAACACACACCATATGTACTCAATATGAAGTAGAAACTAGTCAATTAACTTGTGTGTACATACGGAAGTGAAGCACAACAGAAATCTAGTAGGAAGGTGGGAGGAGGATGGGTAGGGTAAATTCACACCTAATAGGTGCAATGCACGTATTTTGGGTGAAGAGCACCCTTATAACATTGACTCAAAATGCACAAGTGCAAATTATATTATCAAAGTGTGTGTACCCCTGTGATACTCTGAAATAAAAATTAAAAATAATAAGTAGCTATTTGTGTCAAGAAAAAATACATCAAACACATTCTTTACTTTGCCCCCAAAATGAACATTTCCATAAATAGGCATTTGACATATATAGTTCTACCATATATAATGGATTAAAAAAAGGGGGGTCGGAATACTAAGTGTTTTCCTTAAATAGGGTATGCATTTGGGAAAAAAGTTCTAATACTAAAAGAGTGTTGTGTTATATCATTAATACTTTATGAAATTTATCACATCTATATTAATCCTCATGTTAAGAAGTTTACACAGAGCATGATTTAAAATATTTAAGCTTTTCGTCAATAAATATTTTCTTATCTAGTTAACTTTTTTCCACTTTCTTCAGAGACAAAACTCTTAACTAAACTAATACTATTCATTTCTCCGTTTGATGGAGGTTCACTATTTCAAACGGTTTTGGTTACTTTTTTTTCCCCAAAAGTCTATAAGTTCTCCAAGCCCTGTAACAGCTTGTTCAATCTTCTGTAAATATCTTTCAGTCTATTTTCAAGCTTCCACTAATGAGATTCACAGATTTTGAAAAGAGAGTCCTATTGTTATTAACACAAACATAAAAAAGATAGCTCTTCCATTTCTTTATATGATAGTCCTAAAATTATTTGTATTTTACTAACCATGTTTTCACTCGTTACCTAGATGATTAGATTTTAATTTCTTACCACAGGTAGACCTCTAATGGTAGAGCCATATTTTATCTTTGTTACTCATTTGAAGTTGTTTTCTTCAGATATTATCAATTTAGTCACTCCTAAGTCAAAGTAATGGATGAGTTTACTGAAAACACTGCTCCTTCTCTCATTCTGATGGCCAAAATGTACTTTATGATCATAAACATGAAAGTCCAGACTTGGGCCTGCTTCAGGGAAGACAAGATGAATGTGCCCTTGGGAGTAGGACACTCAGAGATAAGGCAAATTACCTCGTCCAGGCACTGGCCAAGTGGTACTGTGGAAAATCTCCAGAAGCATCCTGAGCTGTAGCAATATGAGCTAATTGGTCTCCCATCGGCACGTCTTTTGATAGCTTGATTGTTTGCCTACAGCCAAGGAGAGAAAAACTTGTGTTTCTTACCTCTTCTCTAAATTGTACACCATTTGCAAAAGCCAGATGATTGCATAACTTGTTTTTAAAGACTATGTTTTTGTTTATATTGCTTACATAATGCCATAATTTTCTATGATTATATTACATAGGCAGCCTCTGTTGAAATACTTACGTTTTTATGTGACCTGTCAATAATTGGTAATGTTCCATATAAGCTAAAGTTCTGATACTTATATAATATAGCTTGTTATTAAAGGAAACAGAAAGGAATTGTGGAAGCATTTTTCTTATTTTGACCTCACAAAACAGAACCTACTTTGTGTTACATAGTATAGTCATTAGACAATCCCAAGAAGAAAGCTAGACTATGTCATTTTTTTCATTTTAGTCATTTTAGATCAAGTAAAATTATTTAATTATTTCACAATTTTTGCTTTTTTGAAGAAAAGATTAGTATTATACTTTGTTTTAGAAAATAACTTTTCGCTTAAGGTCAATAATATCGCATTCTTAAGGTTATTTGCATTATCATTTATTTATTTCATTGACTTCTATATCTATTTAAAAATACAAGATAATGAAGTTCTGTGTTAGGACATTTTAAAATGCTTAAGGATTGTTCAAAATTTCCAGATCTGTTTACAAGTCAGACATTACAAGATATATGAAGTAATTACATCTGTTTTCATCATTCATTTGTCTGACATTAAATTAGATACTAATCAGACCCCTGGCTGAGAGGTCCTATAGCTAAGGATTCAGCTGTTATGCATTAAATTAGATTCTAAGCCTTTATTTCCAACTTCCTCTCTTCCAAAATGTATTTAAAGTGTCATATGTTCTTTATTATATCAGAGATATTTTCCGAGCAAATTATCTGGCTTGAGAAGGTCTATTCAACATATTTACACAAAGGTGTTAGTGATCGGAAAACCAAAGATACATCAATTGAATAGAAAAAAAATGAACCCTCAACTATTAATCAAAAGTATTTTAGAATCAAAAAAATACTTGAAGACTTGGGGGGGAGGTCTTCCTGATGTATTGGAATTTCTATAATCTGGCTACCTGCCTGTAAATATTTTTTAGGCATGTGGCAAAGAAAACTAGTTTTGCTTTGGCATATATACTTCTGTTTCTGCCCCCAGGAAAATACAGTATATTCCAGGACATTCTTGCTTCCTTTTGCTATCTTTTCAAGCTCTGGAGAGACTTTAGCTATGTGGTGTTCCATTAGAGAAACAAAATACCATCAATTCACAAGCCCATGCATTTGAAGATGTAAATCAATTGACAAGACTTCACCACATTGTAACTCTAGAAGAAGAGGGCGGATTGTGGCTCAGAATTATTTATAATTCCAGGAGAAAAGGGACGGAACCAGAAAGAAATCGAATACAGGGAACAATCTTGGTTCTATCTTCAGTAGATGAAGGGTTTCTGTGGCACATGTTCTCAATGGAACGTGGTAGCCACGGCTTGTTTGTGCTGTGGTCCATAGTCCTCAGAAATGTGCACAGATGGTCCAGCGCAATCTTCATAGAATAGGGGATTAAAGACCTAGACAGCACTGGCTGCAGCTTGCACGTCATAAGTGTTCATCGAAAAATTTTGAGTCATATCACGTAAAAATAACCAGCTTGAGGAGATACATTTCTTACTAATATAGTATAATGTACTTTTAAGTATTCATAATACAAAGCTGAAATTCAGTTTCTTCTCAGAAGTTCCTGCCTTGCCTCCTTTTGGATTTCTTGATTTCCTGTTTCCTCTTTTTTCTGTCTCATTTTACTCCAAGACTTTTGTAACTAAAAAATATAATGGAGGGGGCACTTGTTATACATAAGAATATTTTTTAGTTGGTTCAGTTTGCATAACAGTCAACAAACCAAAAAATTTCATCACTCTAAGTGGTTGCCCAGAGGCAGAAGAACTGACTTTGAGTCACAAGAGATAATGCTGGCTGACCGTGGATGAGAACTGGAAATATCCTGTACCTTGGCTTAGCTCAGAGGTTGTGGTGTTATGCCGAGAGCTGGCATTAGAGCTGGGCATACCTTTGTTTGAAGTTCAACTCTACCACCTCCTCACCATGGAAACTTAGACAAAACTCTTAACCTCTTGGGATCTCAATTTTTTCTCTTCTCTAAAATTAGTATAATACCATATAAATACATTCAGAAAAGAAATCAGATGATTACTGCATCAAAATATTAAGCAATATTAATAATAGTAATGCAAAGAAAGTAACATTCACATATTTATCTTTGTTCATTATTTACCAGGGTTTTGTTTCTAGTCCTTATCTTAAACATTGTTATTTTTATAATTTTTAAGCCTTTTTAATTCTGTGAAGGCAAAAAAGTGGAAACCTAATAAACACATGTATATGTAAAAATAAAAAAAAAGAAAATTAGTATAATACTTTTTTCAGTTACTATAAACTAAATATTTCCATTAAAGAAACTCCAGATACATGAAAACTATGTTTTCAAAATGACATACTTGGAACTATGTTATGATCCACTGGAAAAAATACTCTATGAGCAATCACTGTACCTGCTACTTGAGATAAAAAAAATGAAATGTGTGATCTCTGCTCTTAGGTGACAAAAGCTAACATAAATATATGCCTGTAAATAATCATTTATAGAACTTTTTATTAAGTGTTTGAAAGCATTTTAGAGATCAAGATAGATTTGGATGGTATTATGATCATTTTGCAGTTAATAGGCTAGGAAACCTTAAATCCCATGTCACTGGCAGGACCCCTCCCACCTGCTTAGTAAGTAGGGTATCCAAGGAACAAAATAAAACAGGAATAAATGTTTATCATTTAGTTGGTTACCAAAACAGACCTAATTGAAATGTAAATTGAAGCCTGTGCTTTAGGCTTTAAGTCTGAAACAGACTTCCTAAATACCTTTCTTGCATTAAGACCTTCATGTTTTAGATATTGAGACCAGAAGGCTTGGATATACCTGCATGAGAGAAGAAGATATGGATGGAGTCCTTTTACCTGTTCAGACACAGCATGAAAGACAGAGAAAGGAATCTCTGACTTTGCTCATTAATTTTGCAACACAACACAAACAAAAAAATGACAACAAGCAGTTCTAGCCCTACATGTCTCACTTTGAAGCTATGTCCAGTGATTGCATACACAATGGCAATGCCTACTATTAATTGTGTGCAGTCAGTATCTCTTGGTGATCTTTCCCCCAATACGATACAATATTGGCCTAATTAGTTATCTGCCTGCATTATTACCTTGGAATTTTAAAATACATTTGGAAGATACAGACAGTACTCAAAATATTTTATGTGAGCTCTATTATATGACAGTTCTTCATTTATAAAAGGAATAAATACTAAACCTAGATAAAATATTTATCATAGTTCATAGCAGACTTTAAGAATAGTTCTGTTTGGTTTCTGAAGCAGTAGAGAGCTGATGAACTGATCTTCCCTACTACAAAATTAAAGTCATCTTGATAGGAGTGGAAAACACATTCATAAAAAAAAATGGCAAGACATGCTAAGTTTTGGTGTTAGAGATCATGGAAAAAAACACAGAAAAGATCTCATCAGGGTTGGCTAAAATGTGCCATTTTACTATCTGTCTGTGATAGTATCTGTCTTTGACATTTTACTATCAAAATAGGAAATGGTATTGTTCTACAGATTTTGGGGGGTCAAGATGGAGAGAAGAAGCTGATTCCAGCTGCAAAGGAACAGCAAGGTACTGTTAGATAATGACTTTAGGTAAATATATTTTCACATCAAGGGAAATTAATTTCTATGAAACTCTTCAAGAAAAAAATCTATGAATATTGAAATTAAATGGAAGTCATAATTTTAATGACGTTTCAATTTGGTGCAGAATTCATTTTATCACCTATGTAACAGATAAGCAGAATATAACTATTACGTCTTTCCCACCTCCTTCTTTCCTCCTCCCCATTTCTGTTTATAGTAGTAATATATATACTATTATCCTATAATTTTACTTTTGCCCAGGAGCATTTGATTCTGCAACCACCATTCTTCTTTTTACTGTTGGAATTTTACCACCTGTTAGATTTGTTAGTGTCTTTGTTGACTTTTTCAAAGGGACTCCTTTGTTCATTACCCCCTCAGTTACTTTGTTCATTACCCCCTCAAGAAATTCAGGTTCTTGGAAGTATAAGGTATAATGAAAAAGGATATAGTTTCTTCAGCCAAATTACCTGGGTTCAAAGCCTATCTCCGCCATTACTATATGAGAAATCTTAACCAAAATGCCACAGTAGTATCAACTATAAAATAATGATAATAATTGCACTCCCTTTAATTAGATTATAGTGAGGCTTAAGTGAGATAACACCTGTGAAGAATGTGGAAAAGGGTTTATTTAGCCCAAAACAACTACTCAGTGAGTGCTACCCCATATTCTTAGTACACTGGAGATGTTTGTAGACTTCCTGTTAGAGTGGCATTTTAGTTCTCATGATGTTTTAGGTCACTCATTTTTTTTTTTTAATTTTCTACAGATTATTTTAGATAATGATCCATTTTCTTTTGGCTCTAAATATAATTTCTTTTTAACTTTTTAGTTGTCTTGATTTTTTGGCTGGATCTCTAAAGAAGTTTTATTGCTTTTTGTTTGTTTGTTTTATTTTTAGTCCTGAAAATGTGATAACTACAGAGGATATGTTCAATATAAATCAAATTGTATTCATATTCTGGAATATTGTGTTCCACTTTGGCCTGAAAAACTCACAATATAAGGGAAATTTTCTTCTCTTATATCTTTAAGTGTTACTTCTTTTTTATGTGTACTATATTACAGAGACAGCAGTTATCATAAATAGGATTTTCTTTTTTAACAAATATGCTGACTACTTCTACTTCCTTTAAACTCAGGGGTTTTTTTACTCTTTATTTTCAGGTATAGTGATAATTTGATATTTTCCGTTTCATTCATTTAATATCTTTTTTCTTGAGCTCAATATATTTGCATTTTAAATGTCTTGTCATTACAGTGAATCTGTGCAACTTTGATTATAGAATCTTAGTTTCATATTTTCGCACATATTTTAGAGCTACTTCTCCTTCCTTTCTTCCTTCCTTCCTTCCTTCCTTCCTTCCTTTCTTCTCTGTAACTCAGAGGCAGCAAGTCATGATGGAAGAAAGGGCAGCTTGACTGAGGCTTTGCCCAAGTATGGCTGGGCACCTAGACTCTCCTTTCTCTTCTGAGTTTCTGTTGTTTGTTCCATACTATGACCAGGGGCATTTCCATTCTGCAAAGACTTTTTTCTTTTCTTTTCTTTTCCTTTTAAAGTTTTTGGTCATGGGCAGGTTCAATCCCACCACCTCCAGTGGATGGGGCCAGCACCCTACTCCTTGAGCCACAAGCACTACCCAGTTTTCTTTTTTTTTTTTTTCTTTTTTTTGAGACAGAGTCTCTCTTGGTAGCTCTGGGTAGAGTGTTGTGATATCATAGCTCATAAACAACCTCAAACTCCTGGGCTCAAGCGATGTTCTTGCCTCAGCCATCCAAGTAGCTAGGACTACAGGAACCTGCCACAAAGCACAGCTATTTTTATAGACTTAGAGATGAGGACACACACTGGCTCAGGCTGGTCTCAGACTCATGAGCTCAGGCAATTCACCCACCTCGGCCTCCCAGAGTTCTAGTATTACGGGCATGACCCACCGCGCCCAGTCTCTCTCTGCAAAGACTTTCCCACTTCTGTGTAATTCTACGATGCCCCTTTATTCTCCAAACTCTAGTCTAGAAATTTGTAAAGGATTCATGGCTCTTAATTTTTTAGCAAATATTTCATGGTGGTATAAAAGAGGCTTATGTTTTTGAACTCTTTATTTTGTTTTAACAAATTACCTATTTGCTGTATCACCTCTTCCCCCCAAAATACACACACACAATTTATAATCTCTGGTAAGTAGACTATGTGATTTATTAGGACTTAGGTCTTATAACAATATTTAAATGAGATGAGAGGTATATAGCATTAATTTTATAATTAATTTTTAGAAAGAGATATATAATTTTATAAATTCAGACATGAGAAACTAATTTTAATTACAAATTTAACTGTAGTAGCTTAACATAAGTGCTCAAATTTACCCAAACCTTGCTATTTTGTTTAGCTTTATAAATTGGAATAAAAGCTGTCAATAATAATCATAATTCAGAAAAATACTTGATACAATACTTAAGAAGTCATTATCTCATATAGTTTCATGAATCATATTCATTTTAAAATATATTTTGAAGTATATTTGATTTTATAATAATCTCAGTATACCATAAAATAAAAAATAAAACTCATATTTTGATGGAATAAATCAAAACAATTAGTCCTGTTGTAATTATTCAAGTTACTACTTAAGTAAATTTTAGTAAATATATTTCTCATTTAATTAATTCCAGAAACAATGAATATTTCAATTATAGAAGAATGCGAAAGAAAGAAGATATTTTAGATGAACTTGTTTTTTCCATTTGTAGGAAAATGAATAGTCATTAAGTATTATAAACAAGGAATTGTGATCACTAGATAACTATTATCACACATGAAGTCGCTTTTTATCATATCTATGGGATGTTTCTCTTGCAGCATAAGAAGCAAGAAAGTATATGTATTTCACTAATCAATTCCTAAAAAAGATTCTGAAACCTGATGATCATTATTTTCATTAGAATTTATTTAAGATATTTGTGGTCAAGACTACTAGTACCCTGTCCAATTTCCTTTTTTTCTACCTACTGAGTTCTACTTTTATTTGAAATAAAAATATCCCCAGTTTAAAATATTTGGCTCTAAAATTCGATGCCACTAGGGTAATCACATGTCATGCTTCCAGCCAGTGACATTTAAAAGGAAGCCATTGTTTGTAACTTCCTGTACATCAGGAGAGAAAGGTGGACTCAGTTGGCAGTTACACTTTAGCCCTGGGCCTTTTGTTCCTCTGTTACCTTGTGACGCAGTCACGATAGACTGAAGTTCAGAAGGAACTTCATGCTAAGGATGGCTGACATAAAAACTGAAAGAAACAAGGATTTCTGACAACATGAGTCTATTGCCATGTTAGCCTTGAATGCCCCACCTCTAAGATTTTGTTATGTGTGAAAAATAAACCACTTTCCAATTCAGTCACAGCTTATCAAGTTTCCATTACCACATGTGAAATGCAGTCTTGATAGAAAATTTTATATTGGTTTATTTAGAGTAAGTTTGTCACTTGTGATTTATCAGTAGCAATTATATAAACTTTAAAACAAAGTCCTACTATTACTATTTCTAATTCCATCTTTCAACATTTAAATTTTACAGATATGGAATTATAATAGTCCCAATGGAATTAATTCAAGCTGCAACAAGTTATTTTATTTTAAAACTTCAATTTGAAAACAGATTGTGTGCCATTAAAAGTGTAATGATGACTATAAATTGTACAAAGAACTTCTGCTTTTCTAATTTAGCTTATTAACATTGGCATTAAAATTTGATGCTGCTTCCTCTTGGGAGGAGAAGAGGAGGGTATGGCACGAATCATTGAGTGATGACTGCAATACATTGAAGAGGTTGAGTGATTAGCAAAAAAATTTAGGAAAGCATCACAGAGATATAAAGAGCATAATTTTTTTTTAATTCTTAAACCTCTTTATAAGGGCTAGTGTTTGTGACTCAAATATGACTTAAAAATATGACTTGTTCTGAGCCAAATGACAGTACGAAAAATGCTAACAACCCAGCTGCAATAGTAACTTGGATGTTTTTATTGCTTTAAATTCTTTCTAGAGAGAAGAAGAACAAAAATTGGAAATACTACCCCTACACTATTTATTCTAATACATGAAATTCCTCTAAACATTATAGGCAATAAATAAAAAGGATAAATATGGGTGAATCTCTGCCTAAATGACATGTATTGCAAGAAAAATAGTAGTTGAATTCTGTACTATGGTGACCTAACAAACGTTGGAAAGATAAAGGGCAGGGATGATGGTGGCATGCCTCCATCAGGGTGGGATGTATATTAGACTAGCTCTTAATAAGAAGGATACTCCTCTCATTGCCAGATGATAGCAAAAGCCTGTGCCAAGCAGTGCAGGGACTTGTAGGATCACAGATTCCTCAGATTAATGAGAACTCCAGAGCAGCAGGACAACCCAAGACAGGGAGGACCCGATACTTTCCTAGACTGAGACAAACATCAGGGCAAGGGCAGAATGAATTTCCCCTTTACAACTTAATGAAGACTTTGCTACTTAAAAAATTGAAATTGGTGAAAATGTAGACTGAAAATGAGAAACATTTCTATATTTTTTAACATTTCCAATGAGAGGAAACAATAGTGCAGTGGACGCTGATGTCACCCCTAAGAAGTACAAAGCAAACAAGGAAACAACTGAGTGATCGATCAGGCTGAACCAGAGCAGAGGCCCTGTGTTTTCTTAGACTTTCCTTCTTCAGAAATTTCAACAAAGAGGAGAAAGAAGAAATTAACCCAAAACTCTGTTGCCTATTATTTTACCTTATTCTATATAATCATCCTTCATTTATTTTCTGAGTTTGACAAAGTAAATATGATTCTTATTCTGTGGAGTGTGTTCAGTCATATCCAAAAAAAATTTCCATTGTTTTCTTCAAGTTTTATAGAAATATTCTTTTCAGATATTGGGAAAATCCTGACTAACTCTTAAAAATCAAGATTCTGACATCCTCAATAAGAAGAACTAAGTAAGTAGAAGATTCTAGTGATATCTATCTACTAATGTTATTTATCTAAATTTGCTGCTTTGTATTGAAGTTCTTTCCATCCATATACTGTATAGGACTATTAGTATAATTTCCATATTACATGGAAGAGCCTGAGGCACAGAAACCAAATAACATGAGGGATGTAGCACTCTCCATTACAGTAATTAGAAGAAGACCCAGTACCTTCATTGCCAAATGCATTTAGAAAATTGAGATGGAAGAAAAATTTGGATACCACTGTTGATAAGAAAACCAGACCTTCTGAATTCGTGAACTGTAGCCAGGTTTCCCGCTTGTCTTAGCCAGTCTCAAGGATTTATCCATGAAAGCAACCTTAGAAGCCTTATCTTTTGAAAAATCACAGATTTATCTCTGTCAGTTCTACCCAAGTAGCTCCCCTGAAACCTTTTAGGAAGAACATTGACAAATGACATGCCGTGGGGCAGATGGATTGTCAAATACACTTACTGTAAGAGCATTTTATTAGACTTTCTAAGGCAATGACGCATATTGCTATATCTGGAAATGTGCCAAAGAAAGATTGAAAGAAGAGGGAATTTCCATTTCACCCTTGGTTAGCCATTAAGTATGTAGTACAATTAATGAAAACACCGTATCTGCTGTGCTCCAGTGAATCAACTTTTACCTATATTTAAGCATTTTTTTAAAAAAGAAACAATCACAAAGCTACAGAAAATTGCTTTTTTTCCTAAATTACATAAAAATAAGTTGTGGACCTGATGTTTAATTACTCTCACTCAAATGTTTGTCACATGGTCTGGACTTTCTACTCAAAAAAAAGAAAATAAAGAAAAAAGAGGAAGGAAGGACAGAGAGGAGGGAGGACGCAGACTCATTATCGTCAAGGTCAGGACAGTAATCTTGGTACATTACTACCACTTCATTCTTAGACAGTCACGTTTCACCAGTTATATAGCAAAAAGTCCAATTCAGAATCCCCTGCCTCAGTTTGTTGGCGTATTTCTTTTACTTCTTTCTGTCTGGGACAGTTCCTAAGTCTTGTGCACATTCGTGATCTTGAACAGTGAAGATTATAAGCATTGGCTTTGTAAAATTGCTCTCAGTGAGGATTTTCCTGTGTTTTTCTTGATATCAGAATCAAGTTAGCTGCTCCAGCAGGCATAACACAGAAGTGGTGATGGGTTCTCCTTTTATTCTATCGGACTGCACAATTTTGATTCGTCTCATTTCTAACTTTCCATTACCTTTAATGTGTGATTAAAGTGATGTCCACCAGGCCTCTTCACTATATTCTTAATCCCTTTGGAATTAGTATTCCATGGGAGGTAAACATCCTGTTCCTCATCAAACTTTTGATGTATACATTTACTTATTTATATCTATACCGCTTCATGGTTTTAGTGGCAGTTCAAGCTGTCACTAAATATGCATATTCTATACTGCATACGTAGGTCCATAACTCTGGTAAGTAAGGCCTATGTGTTGATACCACTTCCTAACTGCTTGACACAGAATGAAGTACTTAGCCTCAGATTCCTCATTCAAATGAACATAATAATGATTGCTACCTGATTTGGCTGTTGTAAAGATTAAAGGAGGTAATGCTTTTACAGTGCTGGGAATAACACAAAGTGATCAATTGAGGTAAAATGCCATCAATATCTCAAATTCTGTGTAATTTCAAACTATGTTCCTTTGATTAAGTACATCTGGCTATTACCTTTTCTCTTGGTGGTGATATAAGAACCATGTGAAGAATGTTTTCCAGTGAATGTTGTATAATCTAGAACTTGTATAATAATCTTTACAAGTGGCTTCCTGTGTCTCTTTCATGATTTTTAGTGACAGTTCAAGCTGACTAACTCACATTCTGTAGTATATACATAGATACATAACTCTGGTAAATAAAGTTATCAGACAGGAATACCATTCAGAAGTATATTCAGAAAATATTTTTAGAGAAAATTGCAAAAAGATGAAAAACTTCTATGAATTGTATTTTGTTGATTTGGAAAACAATACCTTATAGTCTTAGTTCACTAACTGAACTTTCACATCTATGAGAAATATATTAATAATACTTAATTCCATCAGTGTGTTTATCAATTTAAAAAAAAGATCAAAGATCAAAATTCTAAGACATAAATTATAAAATAATAAAATATCAATCTTACCTATGACTAACATTTATGATAATAATGCAGTGAAATTACACTGTGCAGAAAATTCTTACTTTCCTGACCAAAATGCCACAAATGAATATATTATTTATAGTAATCAAAAACTGAAGCAATAGTTTTTTGAAATAGGAGTTAAATTATAACATACCTGATTACAAGCATATAATAATATATTTTGGGACTTAAGAATTCTCTATACTTCTTCACATAAAGTTTGTATTAGTTTGCAATCCCACCAGCAGTATGAATGTGTTCCCTTTGTCTACATCCACTCTAGCACCTGTAGATTTGGGACTTTGTGATATGGGCTAATCTCACTGGGATCAGACAATATCTCAGAGTGGCTTTGATTTGCATTTCTCTGATGATTTGAGATCAGCATTTTTTTAGGTGTTTTTGGCCATTCAAAATAGTGTTGGGAGAACTGGTTAGCCACATGTAGAAGACTGAAATGGAACTTGCATCTCTCACCATTGACAAAAATTGGCTCGCTGGATAAAGAATTTGAATTTAAGACATGAAACAATAAAAATTTCAGAAGAGAGTGTGGGGAAAACATTTGATAATAATGGCTTGAGAAAAAAATTTGTGAAGAAGACATCCCTGGCAATTGCAGCGGCACCAAAAATAAATGGAACTTGATCAAGCTAACAAGCTTCTGCACAGCTAAGAGTGCCACAACAACTAAAACAGACAGCCTTTGGAATGGAAGAAGATTTTTCCATGCTTCAAATATGACAAAGGGTTGTTAACTAGAATCTATAGAGAACTCAAATTAATCAACAAGAAAAGAGCAAATGATTCCGTTTCTAAGTGGGCAAGAGACATGAACAGAAACTTCTCTGAAGCAGTACATCCTTTATTTAATCATTAGTGAAAATACAGTTTGTCATTAATGCCCAGACTGTCACTTCAATTTTCCTACTTATCAATAAATACAGTAAATTCATTATTTCATTAACCCCTTTGGAAATCTTATCATTTATAAATACTAATTTGAGGAATTTTGTCCTAAATTTTCTTTGTCCTTAAAATGAGTCTTCTCTATGAACATGTAAACATTTCTGAATAATATTTAAATATATAAATAAAAATGCATACTAAAATATAATATGTAAACTAATATGCTTTAATTATATTTTAGCACAGCATAAAAAAGGAATTGAAAATATTTGGAAATTCACTTTAGGCGCTTTAAGAGGAATTAATAAGGAGTTTGATGTTTGATTTTCAACTAGACTAGGAGATTTATGAGGACAGATACAATGTTTTTCAGTGTCCATTTTGCCCTAAGGCATGGATTATAATAGAAGATCACTGACAGTTTGCTGAAATAAATCTAATTGATCCTAATTTTGCTCTCTATGCACAAGAATTTTTCTTTTTTTTTATTGGTGAATCATAGCTGAGAACATTAGTGCAATCAAGGAGTACAATGTGCTGGTTTCATATACAATCTGAAACATTTTCATCAAACTGTTTGACATGGCCATCATGTCACTTTCTTAGTTATTGTATGAAGACATTTGTATTCTGCATTTAGTAAGTTTTGCCTGAACCTGTCTAAGATGAACCATAGGTGTGGCCTCACCATATATCCTCCCACCTCTCATCCTCCCCTCTCTCCTCCCCTCCCTCACCACTTTCCCCATATTCTTATGCTATAATTGGTTTATAGCCTTCATATGAAAGCTATAAATTAGCTTCATAGTAGGGCTGAGCACGCTGGATACTTTTTCTTCCCTTCTTGAGATACTTTGCAAAGAAGAATATGTTCCAGCTCCATCCATGTAAACATGAAAGAGGTAAAGTCTCCATCTTTCTTTAAGGCTGCATAGTATTCCATGGTATACATGTACTACAATTCATTAATCCATTCGTGGGTCGATAGGCACTTGGGCTTCTTCCATGACTTAGCAATTATGAATTGGGCTGCAATGAACATTCTTATACAGAT
>CAUYON010077127.1:0-23152 GCA_963573935.1 Arctocebus calabarensis
AGTAAGATTAGCCCACATAACAAAATCCCAAAACCAGAGATGCTGGTGTGTATGTGGAGAAAAGGGAACACTTCTACATTGCTTGTGGGAATGCAAACTAGTACATTCCTTTTGGAAGGAGGTTTAGAGAATACTTAGAGATCTAAAAATTGACCTGCCATTTGCTCCTGTAATTCCTTTACTATGTATATACCCAGAAGACCAAAACTCACATTATAACAAAGACATCTGTACCAGAATGTTCATTGCAGCCCAATTCATAATTGCTAAGTCATGGGAGAAACCCAAGTGCCCATTGATCTACAAATGGATTAATAAATTATGGTACATGTATACCATGGAATATTACGCAGCCTTAAAGAAAGATGGAGACTTTACCTCTTTCATGTTTACATGGATAGAACTGGAACATATTCTTCTTTGCAAAGTATCTCAAGAATGGAAGAAAAAGTATCCAATGTACTCAGCCCTACTATGAAGCTAATTTATAGCTGTCGTATGAATGGTATAACTCAACTATAACACAAGAATACAGAGAAAGGGGTAAGGGTGCGGGGGGAAGGTTGGAGTGGAAGGAGGGTAATTGGTGGGGCCACACCTATGGTGCATCTTAGAAGGATACAGGTGAACCTTACTAAATGCAGAATACAAATATCTTCATATAATAACTGAGAAAATGCCAGGAAGGCTATGTTAATCAGTTTGATGAAAATAGTTCAGACTGTATATGAAACTAGCACATTGTACCCCTTGATTGCACTATTGTACATAGCTATGATTTAATAATAAAAAGAATAAAAAAAAAAGATACCCTTTGCCAAAAAAAAAAAAAAAAAACAGAGAAAGAGAGACACAAATAAAAAATTATAACAAAATAGCAAATGTCATAAAAGTCAGGAACAGGACAAAAAAAGGGAAACTCAAAGAAGACAGAATAGTTTGTAAAGTCATGAAGAAATGTAATTCACATGAGAATCTACAGATATGGGGGAAAAGCAAACAAAAAAAATTCAACAAAAGAAAAGTCATAAGGAATATTCTGAGACAAGCTATCTGATTAAAGTTGGAATGGAAAAATATAGTAAGGGAAGAACTATTTTCATGTACCCTTCCTTCCTACTAACCGCCTTTAAGGAGAAAACAGTCATAGAAACTCATCAAATGTGTCCATTGCACATGTTATGTGTTAAGCCATTCAGTGATGCAGAAAGTGGGAAAGAATGCATTGCTGGGGTGGTGCCTGTGCCTCAGTGGGTAGGGTGCTGGCCCCATATACCAAGGGTGGTGGGTTCAAACCCGGCTCCCGCCAAACTGCAACAAAAAAATAGCCAGGCATTGTGTGGGGCACCTGTAGTCCCAGCTACTTGAGAAGCTGAGGCAGGAGAATCGCCTAAGCCCAGGAGTTGGAGGTTGCTGTGAGTTGTGATGGTACAGCACTCTACTTAGGATGACATAGTGAGACTCTGTCTAAAAAAAAAAAAAAAATAATAATAATAATAATAATAATAAAAGAATGCATTGTTGAAGCTGTAGGATGCATAGACCCTGACAATGTTTCAAAGTACAAATAAATGCCTCTTTCAAGGAGAACCGTGACTGATTGGCAGCGTAAATTAGCCTTCAATTTACCAGAACACCTTCATGCAATACTTCAGAAAGAAGTATTAGACAAATCAACTATTAGCGTGGTGAATCTTTTATATTTCATTTGGGTTAGAACAGAAGATTTTCTCTGTTAAGAAGAGTTATTCACTTTGGGCATTCTTTGGAACAGAACACAGAGGATAAATATCTTCAATAATTTTCGAGATAAATGTCATGACTGTTTCTGGGCCTCCTGGCTAAAACCAAATGCAGTATCTGCTCTTATCCACTGAATATTGGATATGTCCTCTTTCCAAGCACAAAATATTCAGTAGATTTGGGGAGCACAGAGATGAAATAAGAGCTTGCTCCATCTGCTCCATCCATCAACCTGTTATTTCAGTATTTCTGAAAATGGTACATCCCTCTCAGGGGGGGGTCAAGAAAAAAAAGATACATGTTACAAAGTTGGATTGAATTTGCTAAATGTAGTGAGTATATTTACAGATAGTATAGCTTCTATGACAAGAAACATGACAGATTTATTGCAGATAAAATAAATTGTTAATAGATCCAGATGTTCCCATTTCTTTTCTTTGTATTTTATATCAGAAAAATTTCTGTGGTAAAGCTACTATTTTAAGTTACAAACAAATGGAAGATGGGCTTAAGAACATGGGAAAATTGGTGTGTGACTGTTTCGGTGACACTTTGCAACAAGTTGTAAGTATTATTAACTATATTCCTGCAAATGCAACACAGCATCATCAGTTTTGCAACATGCCAATATTTAGTGGAGGATCTGCCATATCATTCCAAACTGCTGTAGCTTACACCAGGAACAGGGGTTAGCCAAAATTTTATCTCTGTGAAAACAAGACAGTTAGATTTTATAAATAACTGGATCAGTAATGTGATTTATTGAAAGAAGAGTTCTACAGGAATACATTTCTATGTGATATCATGTATAATGAAAATGCTTGAATATTTCTTTACAAGGTAAAACAAAGTCCAAACATGGTATGTGGCAAAAAAGGCCAACATTTTCACAAAAAGTTACCTTTTTCAAAACACTTCTTCAAAAAGAAATTTTGGATGAACATTTACCCCAGTTAGCAGAGGTCATTAGGGAGAAGGATGATATATACGCGTCGTTTGAAGAATATGTAGCTGTTATAGACTTATTAGAGAATACATGTACAAAGAAGGGTGAAAGGACAGCATTGCTAATAAATTGTCTAACAGAAAATGGGGAAAAAGTAAGAATACAGTGCACAACTGCCCTTTGATGAACCACCTGTGGCTTAACTTGTAGTGGTTAAGAGTCTGTTTTTACAGCACTTGAAAAGAACTGTATAGATAGAAAGAGAAAGGACCCTACCCCAGTTCCTAGCACAACACATTTCAAACAGACTGATAAAGCCAGCTTGGCAGAGGAAAAAAAATAAAGCTGCCTCCTGTTATCACTTTGCAACAATAAGCACTATATCCTTTATCTCAATAAAAACCTCAAACCTCTTAACTTCAGGGCTGGCATGTCTTTCTTTCATGTCATGCCTTTCCTCCCTTAGAAAATAAAATTACCTTTTCTTTAAAACCTATCCTAATCTTTGTGTCAAGAATTCTTTCTCAACCGTGTGCTATGAACAAAGCTTCACTGACTTTGAGAATCGTAACATCATACTCAGATTAACATTTCAGCCTCACCTAGTTGATATCATCAAAGCACCTAAAGAACTACAGATGAAATGAATTAAGCTCTCAACAGATGACATTTTAAAGTATTTGTTAGATGATGCTAAGACAGATTGAATTGGAACATGGAAAAATCCATGCTATAATCAACATGCTAAAAATGATTGCTGAGAATCTACATTCTCCCACCTAACCCAAATCAAGACTCCCCTAAAGGTCACAAATGATGGATACCCAAATAGAGGACCAACTGAAACTGTGAACCTCCATGCTGTAACTAAATATTCAAAAGTTTTCCAACAAAAGCAGATAGCAGTCATTTTAAAAGGTTAGGTAATTTTAAAATTAATAGTTTTTGTTTTGTGAAATATTAAATACATAATAGTTAGATTTTTACAAAATAATGTACATTTTTATGTGTACAAGGTCTGATATTTAAGTTGGCAAACTCATATTAGCAAAAATGCTACATAACTCATTATCACTATGGTTACCTTTAAAGTACTCCCTTTGGAAGCTATGCACTAGCCCAGCACCTAGTCCACCTTCCAAAGCAACTTGAGAACTCCTTTTTTGGAATTAATATCAAAGCTGTCGACATAATATCCCTGGGGTCTTAAATGTCACCAAAATGTCTTCTTTTCAATATTTCCTTTATCTTCAGGTAAAGCAAAAAGTCATTGAGGGTCAGATCAGGCAAGTGGGGAGGGTCTTCCAACATAGTTATTTTAAAAACTCCCTCACTGTACCTTGTGCACTGGTGCAGTGTCACGATGCAAGATCCATGAACTGTTGGCAAAGATTTACAGTTAAGATTTTCATGTTTCTCCATCAACGTTTACTTGGTCTGCTATGCTTCTCAATCAGCCTACCATTTTGACGCACAATTTGAGATATTTTGCAATATTTTCATTTTAGTTTTGTTCATCACTGGCCACCCTAACCACACTTCATCAGTGACACTTTCTCTCCTCTTAGGAAAACATTTAATCCATTAATACACTGCCATTTTCTTTCATGGTATCCTCATAAACTTGGACTACTATGTCCCTGTTTTTTACCTCCACTCGTGACAAGTTTAACAGAAATTTAACATTTCTTTGTTGCTCTAATTCAAGTGCTGACATTATGATGATGACACACAAAAACACACAACAATTATGAAAGCAGCTAAGCAAGAAAATGCTACATGATGACTGAACATAACTAAGACATGGACACAACAAGGTCCTGCAACCTTACTGAGTTTGTACAATGCTGCCAACATAAGCACACAGGGGCAAGTTCACGAACTTAATTATCAAGCCTCGTATCTAAGTGAAGTTTCTTCAATGTTGCCTTACCTTATTACAGTTAAATGAAGGCGGCCTTCCAACATGAAAAGAGCTAGGGTTAGATGTCCTCACATTACACTGTCTCCGAGGTGATGAAGTTATCTTTATTACCACCACACTTTTAGGGCTACGCATGAACATCTGGTTTTGTCCATTTGCGTTTTTGTGTGTGTATGAAGTAACTCTTTTTAGTCCACTTTTCTATTGGGGTGATCGTTTTTTTCTTATCATATAAGGAGGTCTTTATGTAGAAAGGGTATGAAAACTCTGTGTATCAAATATGTTTGCTACATTTGTCTTGTTAACTGTTATGAAATGGAGACGGTTAACATTTATGTATAGTATTAACTGACTCCTTTGTCTTTATGGTTTCTGCTTTATGTGACATGCTTAGCAAAGGCTTTCTTGATCCTATATTCAACAATTTTTCGGTATTTTTATGACTTCTTTATACTTAAATAGTTATACCATACAGAATATATACTGGCATATAACACATCAAGGCAGGAACTGAACATAATTTTAGTATATTGTTATACCATTCTAATTACCCTAACATTTCCAAATCTTAATACAATTCCAAGTAGTCACCCTTATCTACAGTAAGAAAACTCAATTTTTGTTGTTGCTCTGATTGCCTTTAGGGGTCTTCTTCATAAATCTTCTAGAATTCTTATAGCTTCATGTCTTAGATGTAAGTCTGTTATCCGTCATGAACTAATTTTTATGGGTAATGAGAGGTGCAGATCCTATTTCATTCTTCTGCATGTGATCATCCAACTTTTTAAATACCACTTATTCTTTTCCCCAGTGAACAGAAGCTGTTCAAAAGAATATAGACTAGAGGCAAATAAATCCAGGAAAATAGTCTCAATATATCTAATTTTCATGGAAATGCAAATCAAAACCATAATGAGATATCACCTAACTCCAGTGACAATCTCATTTATCAAAAAATCCCCAAACAACAGATACTGGAGTAGATATGGAGAGAAAGGAACACTTACACACTGCTAATGGGAATGCAAACTAGTACAACCTCTATAGAAAATAGTTTGGAGAAACCTCAAAGAGCTAAAACCAAAGCTACCATTTCATCCAGCAATCCCACTACTACAGGGGATTTACCCAAAGGAAAAAAGGTAATTTTTATGAAAAAGACACATGCACTCAGATGTTCACAGCAGCACAATTCATATTCACAAACATGTGGAATCAACCCACGTGCCCATCAGTACACAAGTGCATTAATTAAATGTGGTATATGTATACCCTGGAGTACTCAGTCATTAAAAAAAAAAAAATGGTGAACTTACACCTTCTGGAACTGGACAGCATTCTTCTAAGTAAAGGATCATAAGAATAGAAAAAGCACCACTACAGGTGCCCACAACTAAACTGGAACCAATCATTCAACATTTATGTGCATACACGGAACTCAGAGGAAACTATGTAGGTAGAAGGGGAGGAGACGGGTAAATTCACACCTAATGGGTAAAATACACACTATCTGTGGGACAGATACACTTATAAGTTTGTCTCAAACTGTATAAAAGCAATTCATATAACCAAATATTGTATCCACATAATATTCTGGAAAAAAAACAAAAAAAAGCCCATTTGAAAAAAACCCTAAAAGGGTCAAAGTAAAAATTTGTCTCCCATACTTAGGATGCCATTCTTATGAAGGTCCAGAAGATGGAAAGCAAGTTACTGATTGCCTTAAACTCAGAAGTGTGGGGCTGCGAGCACATTTGTCAGGGGCTGACAGTTAAAGGGGTAACTTTAGAGGTAATTAAAATGTTCTAAAATCGGTTAATTATAATATGTGATGATAGCACATATCTGTAAATATGCTAAAAGCCATATTGAATTGTGCACTTTGGCTGAATGATGTCCTATGTGAATTATAAAGCTCTTTAAAAAAAGATGCATCTTTTGTTTTAGAAATGCAGCTCTCTGGATTGTTTTTTCAGAAAGTATCACTTGCATTCCATCTAGGCACTGGATCTGGAATTTTCTTCAAAGCAACAAGAAAAATGAGCTACTTGTAAAGAATTTCAGGAAAAAGGAAAAGTAAGAAAGGTCAACAGATTGAGATCCTATTTCAGACCCATGAAAAGCACTACATTAATCAATCTATATTCCTTTCATGAACTAATGGATCATTCCCAGGAAAGGAGCATAAAAGACAGTTTCACAGCAAATGTTTTCCCTACTTTTCATACTCACACCAGCACATTTTCTCACTGGCAGATTCAGCAATAACAGTTAACTTTTGTCTCTTACTTATTACTTCATTATGATTTTACTAGTCTCAAAAATAACCCAATTGTGTTTTATTAGGAGTAAAACTGCAACTTCTATTATTTGTTCTTATTTTCCTATCTTTTAGAAGAGAATAGCATTGATGAACCTATATCTACTAAAATTCTGTATGTTCCACATTTCCACATGAACATTTGTTATTTTTAAAAATCAGTTCCTTCAAAGATAAATTCTAAATCTCTAATAAGAAAAATTACTCCTTCCCCAAACAAGATACTTTCCCCTCAGGCAGAGAGAATCAATTATACCCCAGTTTCCCATACAATGGGTACTTTCCCCTATATACATTCATCACATTTTATTGCAACTACTTCTAAGTATGTCTGCCTATCCTACTAAAACATGGGCTCTCTGAAATCAGGCCAAGCTCTATGTGTTCTTTCGCCATCTCATCCTAATCCAAGAACTTGGCATAGAGCTTGATAAATAATGGATGACATGATACCTTCTTCTAAAATGAATGACTAGACATTTCATGTCCATAAGCAACCATTCCCCACTAGTCACTTAATATACTCATTTGTCTTTCATTCTCCTATAAATACCTCTCCTAAGTAGTATTCTTCAAGATATATTTTAAAGTATATTCCCTTCAAAAAGGCACTCTATATTTTAGCAAAGTACTTAAATACATGAAATAACATACTGTTCTGGACAGAATGTTTCCATGTTACAAGCAGGAAAACTAAAGCCATAAAGGATTAGAAATCTGTCAAAGATAATAGCTCTAGTAGATCATAGGGTTATACACTAACTGAGGATTTTTAATGCCACATAGTGTACTTTTCACTACATCAAGCATAGAATTGTGGTACTAGAAATACTTACACTGACCCCAGCGCCCTGTTCTTGGGTTCAAATAATTTGGATAAAGACCATTTGGACGATCCATTTTCTGAAGTAGTTTCCGAATGTGCATGACCTAAGCAAAAAAAAAAAAATCAAGAATTATTTTAAATAATTAAAAAATTAACAAAAATAAATGTCATCAAGCTTGATAATAATCTAGGTTTTGTGTGTTTTCCTCATGCTGAAGCTATACTTATTCCGTACATTTTTTTTTGCTATCAGGACCATTGTCAGACCTTTTTCTATAATGGTTAGAAAAACCTATTTTTCAAATGACTCATGATTTTTATAAGCTGATATGTGATCATAACTTGAAAATCAAACAATAGTAAAAGCAATATAAAGAAAAAAGCTCAAACAGAAACCATTTCAAATCCCAACATTCTACTATCCAGAAATAGCCAACAGAAACCTCAGTGATAAATATCATTTCAGACATATTCAATATGTACATATTTCAAATATAAAAACAAATAATTTTACCAAAAGGAATCATAACATGACATTTGTATTTCAAAAAGTATTAAATTAATATAAATTCAGTAGATTAAAGTAAATAATGCAAAACAAATTGGCTTAATTTTAAGTATGTTCCCACAATAGCTATCCCTAAATTCCTAGAATTCAATTCCTAAAGGATCTCCCTCAGGTTCGGGAGTTGCAGAAGGAGATCATGAAATATAGCAGAAGCTCCAAAGCTGCCCACCTCCTAAGTTCATAGACCACACATATACTACATGTACATATCAGTACAGTAGGCCTGGGTCCTTATGTTGACCACCTCTCTATTTTGACCAGTTTATTATAGTCCCTTTATAGAACTTAGAGGGGTTCTACTGTATATTAAGAGGCTAGAGACTTTCCCAAGGATTTATTTTGATTCATCTCTACATATAATTCCTAGATGTTAGGTCCTCTGCTTTAGAATTACCAATGTTAGGCTCCGCCTGTAGCTCAGCGGCTAGGGCACTAGCCACATACACCAGAGCTGGCAGTTTTGAATCCAGCCCGAGCCTGCCAAACAATAATGACAACTACAACAAAAATAGCCAGGTGTGGCGGGTGGCTGTAGTCCCAGCTACTTGGGAGACTAAGACAAGATAATCGCTTGAGCCCAAGAGTATGAGGTTGCTATGTCTGTCACACCACGACACTCTACCCAGGGCAACATAGTGAGACTCTGTCTCAAAAAAAAGGAAAGAAAGAAATACCAATGTCAGATTACCTTTTTTAATAAATTTATTATCTTTTAAACCTCTTTCTGCTTTTCATGTTTACTATGAATATCTTCTACTTTTATTCCATGTCAGTAATTCATTTTTAACTATGTACAGTCAGTTCTTTCTTGTTTTTCATTTTAACATCTACAGAAATATACTATTTTAGATCTTAATATGTTTCTTTAGCTCTACAATCTTTGTATCACTTTACTATTTCGTGTTTGAGCTCTGATTTTATTGAGTTCAATTTTTTCTTTTTTTAAACTTAATTTTTATTAAATCATTAACTGTATACATTTATGGGGTATAATGTGATGATTTGATATACAATGTGCAACGTTTAAATCAAACCAATTAACATAACCATCACCTCACTTATTTTTGTGATAAGACATTTATAATATACTCTTAGTTGTTTTGAAATGTACCCTAGCATTATGTACATTAGGTAGGATGCTGCCAAATGCCCTCCCTTCACTCGCCCCCCCCACCTTCTTTCTCTCTGGACTATCTTTGTGTTTTATCATTCCTATCAATATATAAGTGTATCTATATTGGTTTCATAATAGTATTGAGTACTCTGGATACTCTTTTTTTTCCATTCTTGAGACACTTTACTAAGAAGAATATGTTCCAGTTCCATCCAGGTAAACATAAAAGATGTCAAGTCTCCCTCCTTTTTATGGCTTCACATTATTCCATGGTACATATACCACCATTTGTTTATCCATTCATGGGTTGATGGGCATTTGGGCTGCTTCCACGACTTGGCTATCGTGAGCTGGGCTGCAATGAACATTTTGGTGCAAATGTCTTTGTTATAAAATGATTTTTTTTCATCTGGGTAGATACCTAGTAATGATATTGTGGGATCAAATGGTAGGTCAACTTTTAGTTCCTTGAGAATCCTCCATACTTCTTTCCAAAGGGGCTGTATTAGTTTGCAGTCTCGCCATATTCATGACAACATTTGCTGTAATGTGGGCTAATCTTAGGTGATATCTCAAAGTGGTTTTGATTTGAATTTCTCTGATGATTAAAGATGATGAGCATCTTTTCATGTGTTTGTAGGCCATGTACCTGTCATCTTCAGAGAACTTTCTGTTCCAAAATGGGGTTGTGTGTTCTTCTTAATTAGTTTGAGTTCTCTGTGGATTCTAGTTATCAGACCTTTGTTAGAACTATAATCTGCAAAAATCTCCCATTCTGAAGGCTGCCTATTTGCTTTACTTACAATGCCCTTAGCTATGCAGAGCTTTTTAGCTTAATCAGATCCCAGTAATGTATTTTGGTGTTGCTTCAGTTGCCAGGAAGTGATCAAAGAATATAGCAAAGTCTCAGGTTACAAAATCGATACTTAAAAATCAGTAGCTTTTACATATGCCAACAATAGTGAAGCTGAAAATACAGTCAAGGACTCTGTTTCTTTCACAATGGTGCCAAAGAAGATGAATTACCTGGGAATTTACCTAACAATTGAAGTGAAAGATCTCTATAATGAGAACTATGAAACCCTAAGAAATAGCTGAAGATGTTAAAAATGGAAAAACATACCATGCTTGTGGCTAGAAAGAATCAACATTGTTAAAATGTCCATAGTACCCAAAGTAATCTACAGATTTAATGCAATCCCTATCAAAGCACCAATGTCATACTTTAAAGAACTTGAAAAAATAGTACTTTGTTTTATATGGAATCAGAAAAAAACTCGAACAGCCCATACATTACTCCGAAGTAAAATCAAATCAGGAGGTATCACGTTACCTGACTTCAGATTATACTATAAATCTATAGTGATCAAAACAGCATGGTATGGGCACAAAAACAGAGATGGAGATACATGGAACAGAACAGAGAACCTAGAGATGAACCCAAGCACATATTGTCATTTGATCTTTGATAAGCCTAACAAAAACATGCATTGGGGAAAAGATTCCCTATCTAACAAACAGTGCTGGGGAGAACTGGGTGACTGGTGACCTAAAGAAGACTGAAACTAGACCCTTACCTTTTACCACTAACAAAAATTGATTCTCACTGGATAAAAGATTTAAACTTAAGACATGAAACTACTTTTCCTTTTTCTTAAGGAGAGTCCCACTTTGTCACCTGGGCTAGATAGAGCACAATGGGGTTATCACAGTTCACTGCAAATTCAAAAACCTAGGCTTAACCTATCCTCCTTGCCTCAGCCTCTCAAGTAGTGAAACTACAGGCACATGCCACCATACCTAGTTCTGTTTTCAATTTTTTTTGTTTGGTTTTGGGATGTAAAAAAATCACATCTTTATTTAATTTTTTTGTCTTAGATTTTTCATTTAAACCTGCTTAGTGAAGAAAGTTTTCCCCTTCTTAAGTTTGAAAACCCTGGCAGGTCTATGACTCTATCAATCACTCTTAAATAAGAGACAATCCTATGGTTTTTTTGAAGTGTGATCACAACCCACAGTCTGATTTGAATGTCCAATACAGTGGAATCCTCAATCTCTGAGCTTGATTCAGAGTTGCTATTTTACCATCTCCCAGTTAGAACCAGCTTCAGGGGCAGCTGTACCATTCCACAGGGGCATGCGGTAAGTCCTTTTTCCTTCTGTACTCCTTGCTTTGCCTGCCCACTGTGAATTCTGAGACTTTATGGGTTGGGTGTGGAAAGCCAGGGTTTTCTATTTTTTGCAGAGATGGGATCTCCTTCTTGCTCAAGCTGGTCTCAAACTCCTGGCTTCAAATGACCCTTCCACCTCAGTTTCCCAAAGTGCTAGGATTATAGGCATAAGTCACAGTACCCAGCCTAAATTCAATTTCCATTATAGCATGAATTATTCATGGTGATTTTTTTCTTTGACTGGTTTTAAAATTTAAAAGTAAGTTCTTTATCAAGCTTTTACATGCTAGGTACAACACTGCTTTTGTTTCCTGCTGTGTGTTTACACAATTGCCATGCTTTCTCTTTTCATCTTGCTCATATTTAACAGGGTCAGATCTGATGTGATGTGAACTTCACCGAATTCTCCTTGGGTTCCTTCCTATGTGTGTGTGCACGTGGCCCTCTCCTCCTTGATATAATTGGAGATACAGCATACTAGTATACCATCTGATCTCATGAAGCTTATGTATTCATAGAGGATAAAAGGTGAGAACCCTGCTACAGAGATGTGGCAGTTTCCTAATTGATACCCTAAGCACTAGCCTCCTCTGCAAGACTGATGGGAAATACCAGGAATTTGTTCACTCATTCTCTTTTCAGTACAGGGTAGGAAACACACTTAAGTACCCTACCAAAATCTTTTGCTTCTTTTTAGGTTTTTACTGGTTTTTACTGACATGAAGTTACACTTCAATATTTTGTCATTATTCATTTAGGCAGGAGAGGGAAAATTCTGAGATCTGGCTCCATTTTGTTGTCTTTATCTGAAAATTTTTCTCAGTTGATGAAACATTTCATATAGAGAAAAGGAATATATATGGATTCTACTCATACCTCAAATTGATAGTCTGTTTATCACTACCCAGTCACATATCACCCCCTATATCCCAGATGTTATTTACAGTCCTGAATTTCACATTCATCATTATTTTGACTTTGTGAAAGTTGATTATATGCACTGGGTCATTCTTATCATGCCCAATTAAACCAGAAAAGGGCCCAGGGGAAAAAGCACTCAGGGTGCATCGCACTAGCATTGAAAACTAAATTTTCTCCAAGCCCAGATGCCATAACCTTAAAAACCAATCTATCTTAGTAAATGCTGTAATGACCTGCTATGACTCTAAGACTAGTTTTACCTTTCACTGTCACTCACCAATCAGAGAGCCTCACAGCTCTTGAATGCTTTGGCAATGAGTTTTATTTCAAAACAATTCATAACATTTCTCTTTCTAAATAAAACTCCCACACTTTCTCTTTAGACATATTGAAGACCATCCGGGTCTGTGTGTACGCTCCAAATAATTCTGTAATTCCCAAATAAAATATTTAATTTCAAGATTGGTTTCTACATATTATTTGAACTTTGACAACTTTATTAAAACCCCTTTGAATCCCTAAACAATATATTGTTCATCTGTTTTGACCCTTTTACAACTTGTATCTTTCTCTTTTAAACGATGAATGTAACTATAATTCATACTTTCACTACTGTGGTATATTTTATTATGTGAACTGCTAATACAAACAATGCTTCTATGTATATGATGTAAATTAAATGTACACACCAAATAATGGAGTTGCTGGGTTACTGCCTTATAACCATATGTATATTTACTAGTTAATATTTTTAGTTTTCTGTTGTAAAAATCCTTCTTTACTCCCAAGGACGTATACTTTTCATTCTAAAAGTGCCAAAGTTTTATCTTTTAAGTTAAGCCTTTAATGCTCCCTGCAATTAACAGTTATAATCCACAAGGCTACATTTGTAATAACAAGTTTCCACATATATGTAGGTCTGTTCAAGGCCTGTATTCTGTTCACCACTCTATTTGTACAAATATTACACTTTTAATGTTGATTAACTGGGTAACATAGATCAACCTAGTATGTTTTTCTTCAGTCATATCTTAAATAATTCTCTTGTATATAAATTCCAAAAGTCAAATTTCATTTTTGAAAAAAGATTGGAGATTTGATTGGCATTTAATTGATGGTATGAAACAATTCAGAATGACAATTTTTTATGGTATTATTTATCTATGCATGATTATGATACATGTTTTCATTTACTTAGGTCTTCTTCAATGTTACTCAAAGTTTTTAAATTTTTTTTAATTTTCATAGACACATAATAGCGATACATATTTATGTGGTACATTTGATTTTTTAATATCAGCATATAATGTATAATCATCAAATCTGGGTAACTGGAATACTCATCACCTCAAACATTTATCCTTTCCTTGTATTGGAAATATTCCAATCCTCTCTTCTAGCTATTTTGAAATACTTATATAATAAATTACTGTTAACTATAGTCATCCTGCCATGCTATCAAACACTAGATCTTCCTCCTTCTACCTATCTGTATTTTTGTAACCATTAATCAATTCATCTTCTTCCTACCTCACTGCTGTGGTAACCACCCATCCTATTCACTACCTTTGAGTTGTTTTAGTGAGTAAGAAGATGATATTTATCTTTTTTTGCCTGACTTATTTTACTTAGCATGACATCTTTCAATTCCATTCATGTGCTGCAAATACATAGGATTTTATTCTTTCTGTGTAGCTAGAAAAGGTTTTGAACTTTATCTTTGTTAGATTTAGTTACAGGAAATTTATACGGTTTTTCCTAACACAGAGGTATCTTTCTATAAAATGATAATGCCTTGCCTTTTGTAGGTAGTGTAGAGGAAACGCTACTAATTTTTATTAATACAATTTTTAATATCTACATTAATTAATTGACTCAAAAAAATTAATCAAATCTAATAATTTAATTGTAGACCATCTTAACATATTAGGTAGATAATCATATAGTCTGTCAATAATAACTATTTTCTTTTCTCCTTTTCAATTTTTTTTTCTTTTTTTTTAAATAGTATCCTGGTCTTTTGCCCAGGCTGGAGTGCAGTGGCCTCATTATAGCTTATTGAAACTTCAAATTCCTGGGCTCCTCACACCACCACACCCAGCTAATGTTTCTCTTTCTTTTTTCTTATCTTTTTTTTGAGACAGAGTCTCATTTTGTTGCTCTTGGTAGAATGACATTACAGCTCACAGAAACCTTAAACTCTTGGGTTCAGTGATCCTCTTGCCTCAGCCTCCCAAGTATCTGGAACTATAGGTGCCAGCCACAACACCCAGCTATTTTTAGAGACAGGTCTTGCTCTTCTTGCTCAGGCTGGTCTCAACTCCTGAGTTCAAGAAATCTACCCACCTCTGCCTCCCAGAGTCCTAGGATTACAGACAAGAGCCACTACGCCAGGACTTAAGTTTTTTTTTCTTTTTTGAGACACAGTCTATGTTGCCCTTGGTAGAATGCCGTGGCATCACAGCTCACAGCTACCTCTTGGGCTCACACGATTCTCTTGCTTCAGCCTCCCATGTAGCTGGGACTATAGGCATCCGCCACAACGCCTAGCTGTTTTTGGTTTCAGTTGTTGTTTTTAGCAGTCCCGGGCCAGGTTTGAACCTGCCAGCTTCAGTGTATGTGGGCCAGCGCCCTATTCACTGAACTTCAGGCACCAAGTCAATTTTTCTATATTTTATAGAGAGAGGGTCTCACTTATGTTCAGGCTGGTCTCAAACTCCTGGCCCCAAGTGATCCTTCCACCTCCACGTACCGAAGTACTAGAATTACAGGCATGAGCCACTGCATCCAGCCTTCCTATTCAATTCTTAAACCTTTGTTTATGTTGTTTTTCTTATCTTAACCCTATTAACTAGGAACTGTAGCACTATGCTGCTTATAAATGGCAACATTATTCTTTAAAAACTCTAGTAGTGGTTACAACTTCTCAAATAACAATCTATTTTAAATAAAATGGAAAGGACATTTCTCTGGATAATTAAAAAAAATAATAAAGGTCACAGCTCTGATAAACATGTATCTAGAAATGAAAACATTTTAATCATTAATCAAGTCTTTGAGCAAATCTTTAAGGATACTTTTATAAAAAAAACAAAGAAAAGAAGTCCAGAAAACTAACCTTTTTGTAGTAAACCAGGTCCCCTGTCAAGTAGCTGAGGTGGACAAACTCCATATGTAGCGTACCAAATTCAGCCAGGATGCTGCTACCTGCAGACGCCCAGCCCCAGTTCCGGCCTACTCCACTGAATGAAAGAGAAGGTAAAACGAGACAGGATTAGGGAAAGATCAAGGCAGTTTTTAATGGCCGTGTAAATTTTAAATTAATCTCTTAGAAACTATTATACCTAATAACTCATTTATATCTAAATTTTTATTTTTTTATTTAAAAATTTGAGTATTATATCCATGTTCTAAAAATCAAAATAATATTAAAAAATTACACAGCAAATTTATTTCATCCACTTTCATCTCCTTTCACCTCACTAGGCCCCAGATAATCATTTTATTAGCTTCCTATGCATTAGTACAGAATTTTTATGAATACATAAGCAACACAGATATATATTCTTCTTTTCTTCTTTTCTTAAATTAAACATGGTCAACTATACTTATTGCACTGTACTTTGAATTTTACCCTTCAAAATGCATGTCAATGGTTCTTCCATATCATTTCATAGTTTTCTCACTTAGTTTTTATTATTTTAAGCTGCGGAGAATTCCAGGACATTCTCTGGAATGCTGTACCCAGAGACATAGAAAAATGCATGACAGAAGCATTTTGGGTTGTCTCAAACCTTGGAGGTACTCCCTGCATTTACTGTGCTGGAACAAAGAGGTAAACTGTCCTATAATGATCAGGAAAGTAGCATATGATAAAGAACTGTTTTGCCCCAAATGCTGATAGTGCCCAAGTGAAAACTATTGCTATGTATAAACTGGCACAATTTATTTCATCAATCCCCAAAGGCCAGTTCCATGGGGTATTTTCAGTATTTTGTCATCTTGAAAATGTTTATAGTAAATAATCATATGCATAGTTCATCTGTGTATCTATAATCTCTAGGATATGCTCCTGCTTTTTTAGAAAATTTTTAGCCTGCATTATACTTTTTTATTTAAAGCCAGACCGTACAAATAAAAGACTGCAGAGGCTTTAGCTAATGTTAACTTCTAAAAAGGCAAAGTTTTTCTCCTGAACACAGATTGAGTACAAGTAATTATCTCAGAGTACAAGTAATTATCTCAAATTTAGGTGTTGTTAACAATAGCCAATTTTAGATTTATACCCCTGCTTCTAAAAGTGGCCCTCTGATTTCTGTTACAAGTCCAGGGTGTTTACGAAAGGCCCCCTTCTTTGGCAGTCTTAAATACTAACCTCTGTCTCCTCTGTATTATGGTACTATGTGGATTTAAATTTTCTCATTGGCCCTTTAGGCTCCTTCTGCAATTTTCTGCTGGGTTTGAGTCTTGCCCCATGCATTTGCAATTACAGAATAACCAGACAGAAATTTGTACAAAAAATGTGGGGGGCTTTTCTTCTGCAATTCCTTCCTGGCTCAGATTTTATTCCTATGTCTCAGTTATTTTAGCAGTTCCAAAACCTAACAACTGTCTGTCTCTCCTGTCCTAAGTGACTATCTATCACTTAGGTATGGTTTGCAGGTATTGCCCAGCTCCATGGTTTGGAACATGATCTCAGGGAAAAAGCCAATGTTCATATGGAGATGACCTTCTTTTAAGATAATAGCACCTCCAGTCCTACCTACCTGAGTTTGCTGCTTTCCGATGACTTCAAACCATTTCACTTCCTACATTCTGTCAAGATTCAATGGTTGATTTTGGTAGGAGGGTGTCATGGTTGGAACTGAATTATTCTTTGGATTATTCATATTAGAATTCTAAACCATTCTCTAGCATCTTTTATTACTATTAGGAGGGAGTAAAAATATAAATCTTTTTCTCATCTTATACTCAATTATATACTGGCATTTCAATATGCTATATTTTATTTATCTTTGTTTAGAAAATATTAAAATAAGTACTAGAATATGCCACTACCTTGCTTGAAGTTCCTTCATTGTTTGGTACCTTTTTTTACACTGTCTGAAAATACGGAAGGCAAATACCACTAATAGATTTTTTTAATAGCTAAAAAAGGGAATTGGAGAAGGAATATGGGTATATAACTGTGTGATATAGCCATTCCTTTCATAAATAAAAAATGCCTACTATGCTCTTAGAGCCAGTTGTGAACCTGATGCAAGACATTCCTGCTCCCATAATAAATAAGATGATTTTAAATAGTGACAGTTGCTATGAAGAAAATTAAATAGGTAAATAGAATATTAAGTGTAAGGGGGGGGAGTGAGTTGGAAGGAAAAACTCTTCACATATTGTATTCAGAGAAAGTGTTTCAGAAAGACACAATTTGAAAAGAGCACTGAATAGGAAGGAGCCAGTGATAAAAATATTTGGAAGAAAAGAAAACAACAAATGCAATGGGAATGAAAGTGGGCTAGTGCGGCTAAAGCCCAGAAAGTATGGGAAGTAAATGGCACAGGATGAGATTAGAGATCCACACTATGTAAGAATCTATAAGCCATGGCAAATTCTTTATATTTCAAATGTGATGGAAAGTCAAGATATAGATGTTAAAATTTACATATACTTTTGTACATTGTTAATGAACCTGAACAACTAAAAAATCTGCAAGGAATACCAAAAATGAAGAAAAAAAAAGATTTCTATCTTAGCTGACCATAGCAACAGGGAAGAAATGTTTAATTCGCTTTGATAGCAAATCAACCTAAGTGTTCTACTTATTAAATTGTTTTGATGATGAGTCATCTATATTTTGGTTCATGCTTTGTTCAGTTAAAAATCTTTAATCAATGTATTCAAACAATAAAGTAAAGTTTTTTGTAAACTCCAATTAGAAATAAAGCCTAATGGCTCAGCGCCTGTGGCTCAACGGGCTAAGGCACCAGCCACGTACACCTGAGCTGGTGGGTTCGAATCCAGCCCGGGTCCACCAAACAACAATGACGGCTGCAACCAAAAAATTGCTGGGCGTCATGGCGGGCACTTGTAGTCCCAGTTACTTGGGAGGCGGAGGCAGGAGACTCGCTTGAGCCCAGGAATTGGAGGTTGCTATGAGCTGTGATGCCACAGCACTCTGTCCAGGGTGACAGCTTGAAGCTCTGTCTCAAAAAAAAAAGAAAGAAAGAAAGCCTAAAAATTGGTTGATGCTGAAATTCATCTCAACAAAATCAAGGAATGAACTAAATAAATAAAAATGCTTAAATAATGTGTAAGTTTAAGTTACACTATCTTTTTTACATGTATTATTTACTTTAAACAGTGAAAATTCATGTAAGCCACATTTTATTTTCAATAATATTTAATTAATTTTTAAGTTAACTTTTCTACACACACACACAAACATTCTAGGACTTAATATTTTAAAAACTGCAAAGATTTTCAATCAAAATCACCAAAGACAGCATCATTTGTTTTATCCCTATATCTAACACTGTCAGATGCTTTTCAGAAAGTAGCATCTGACAATAAATACATTGGGGGTTGGAGAACAACCCCTTTTGTGTATTAGGATTTTCAAGGACACCCTTTAGCTTTTAGTAGGTTTCCTCATGTCAGTCAAAATAGGAATTCAATTACCTAACGAATAAAATAGCCCTTAAAATTTCAAAATTTTCTAGAAATATTTTGCACACACAAATAGTGATATAATAAAAACATATATGAGAACTTAACTCGAGCTCAGAGTTATTTTGGGGCTATCTTTCTTAAAAAAAATAAAAAATTTTATTTCTAAGTTCTTATTTGACTAAAAATGTATTAATTTCACTTAAATTTTTAAAGAATATTTTCAATGGGTATAGAATTCTAGATTGGCTCTTCTTACAGCAGTTTTAAGATATATTCAATTGTTTGCCACCCTGCACTCCTTCAGATAAGAAGCATTTCTATCTTTCTTTCCCTGGGTATTAATCTTATTTCCTTTAGCTACCACTAAGATTTTAAAATTATCATTGATCTTCAGACATAATGTTTCCTTGTTTTCTTCCTTGGTTTCTTCAAATGTTCATTTTTATTTATTTCTTCCTTGTTTTCTTCCTTTTATTTATTTGTTTCCTTGTTTTCTTCCTTGGTTTCTTCAAATGTTCATTTTTATTTATTTCTTCAAATGGAGTCTTTTGGTTTACAGTTGTTCAATGACTTTGGAAAAATTTTAGACATTATTTCTTCAGAAACAAACATACTTCAAACATACTGCAGATTTGGTTACAGACCACAGAAATAAAGCATGTATCGCAATAAAGCAAGTCACACATATTGTCTAATGTACCATTACATACAAATGCTTACATTACATTGCAGTCTATTGAGTGTGCAAGAGCATATCTCTAGAAAACAATGTACATCCTTCAATTTAAAAAATATGCTATTGCTAAAAAATACTAACAATCATCTGAGTCTTCAGCAAGCAGTAATCCTTTTGCTAGTGGAGGGTCTTGCCTTGATGATACTGGTTACTGACTGATCAGGGTTGTGGTGGCTGAGGCAATTTCTTATAATGAGACAACAGTGAAATCTGCCACACCAAATGACTCTTCTTCTCATGAAAGATGTCTCTGTACCATGTGACACTGTTTGATAGCATTTTACTTACAGTAGAACTTCTTTCAAAATTGGAATCCACCTTCGGAAATCCTGCCACTACTGTAGCAACTAAATTCATGTAATAGTCTAAATCCTTGTCATTTCAGCAATGTTCGCAGCATCTATACTGGAAGTGGATTATAGCTCAAGGAACCACTTTCTGGGGGTGAAGGCAAGATGGCTGACTACAGCCAGCTTTCCACAGAGGCTCACGTCCAGAAGGAGAGTTAAAGGACAGACGTTTAGCAAGAAAGCTGATGATTTGTATCTGAGCCAAAAGAAAAGGTTGAAGAATGCACATCAACCCTGCTAGGGTGAGCTGCAACCACAAGGATACAAACAAAAGGTACAAAATCATTTGCCAAGCGGATGGGAGTCCCCTCCCCCACGAGAACGGCTTGTAGTATACTCCATACAAACAAGCGAGCAGAGTTCAAATATCCTCCCATTTTATCCCACGGGAGAGACCATCTAAAAACCGGACCTCCTTTCTCTACTAGGGAGCCATGGCACTCTCCTGCCAGGCATAAAACTGTACCAAATGGTATATATTCTCTACCTGTAATTTTGACCTCTCACCACTCCCCTCCACTCTCACCCTGAGGTCTGGAAGCATATCCCCCATGGAGTCCAGATTCTTGGGCACTTTCTCAAGGGGTGTAGAAAGGGCACGGGCTGTTGCTGATCTGTGATGATTCTCTGGCACAGGAGTAAGTAGAAGACAGTCAACTGAGAGGGAACCGTACAGGAGAGGAGGTGCCCCAAGGCACAGAGCAGCAGCCACAGTAGCAGAATAGAGCTCACATTCATAGGGATATTTTGAAAGAACACTCCGAGTCTGAGATACCAGAGGAAGCTGGGCTTCTTCTCCTTTGGCAGCCACTGGTAGAACAAATCTGGGATGGAAATGTAGACTCCATGAGTAAAGGATATGCCCCTGGCGGTACTGGCCTGGGCAGAGTACAGGGACTAGAATACAAGCTTGCAGAGACAGTAGACTCCCAGGGCAAGGTTGACCCAGAGTACTGCTTCACTGAGCCTCACATGCACCCTGCCCTCAGGAGATCATAGCTGAGACAAAGGCGGGCAGGCAGAGGCTGGAACTGACAGCTGAGTGTAAGCTCTGACCATGTCCGTCCCAAAACAGACTGCAACCAAGACCAGGCAGTGGCACAGACAGGGCTTAGTTGCAGTTTCTGTGAATTCAAATAGCGTCTGATCCGCAGACAAATACAGCCGGGACAGAAACAAATTCTGCGAAGTTGTTCTGTTCTGTCAGCAACATCAATCAAGGGCAGGGCTGGAACTGAGTGAACCACCCTAGCCCCCATTAAGCACACAAGGTTGTCAGGCCTCATCTCCCAATCCCAGATACTGGCAGAGAGTGGCAGCCTACCTGAGGACATAGATCTCCCTGGGACTCAGGCAGGCGCACACCCCAGAACATCTGCTCATTGGAGGAAACTGGATAACAGCCCTGTACAGTTACCAGTGACTAGGTGTGACAGAGGTACAAGGTGGGGAAAGAGGCATCAACCTTCCCAGACTAATATATTTGCCAGTTGGGTCCTTCTGAACTCATGGAGCATGGGAGCAAGCCATAGAGCTTGCTTGAGCTGCCAAGAGACCCCTGCTATCTAGTTGCTGGACCTTTGGAACTCTCCCACATGAGACCAGTGCTAACTGGGACAACTGATTTAGATCTCTTTAACTGGGCCAATAACCTGAGGACTATACAAAGTAGTATGCTGGGTGTGTGGTTGTGGAAAGGTTTGATTTTCCTTTTCTAAGTGTTCCCTGTGGTGGGCAGGGTGACTTAATTGCTGGGATTTCTCCACAGCTGATACTTCAACCCAGAGTAACTTATTCACTAGGAAAGGACAGAGACCAGCCGAAAACAAGACAGGCACTTAGCCCCACAACACCAAGAAGGTCCTCAGTTTCTCAGGCTGTAGGACAATAGGAGTCCTTGGCAAAGCTCTAGAGGAAAAGGTACGGACACCAGTCCCAGCTTTTGGGCAAAAGACTGGCGAATCACTACTCCTGGAGTCCACAACCCACCTTCTCCTTCTCTGCTCATCTAGCCAAATGGTGTAAAATAATCATGGGGCAGAATCAGCAGAAAAACTCTAGTAACATGAATAATCAGAGTAGATCAACCTCCTCAAGGAACAATTTGGTGGACACAACTGAAGATCCCATTCATAAACAGATGGCTGAGATGTCAGAAATCGAATTCAGAATTTGGATTGCAAATAAGATCAATTGAATAGAGGTTAAGTTGAAATTAGAAATTCAAGGAGCATTTCAAAAGTTGTCTCAAGAATCCAATGAATTCAAAGACAAACTCATCAAAGATTGTGACACACTGAGTCAAGAATCTGCAGCCCTCAAAGATCTGAGAAATACAATAGAATCCCTCTGTAATAGAATAGAACAAGTAGAAGAAAGGATTTCTGATATTGAAGACAAAGCTTTCAAATGCTCCCAAACTTTCAAAGAGGAAGAAAAATGGAGAGCAAAAATGGATCATTCTCTCAGAGAGCTCAGGGATAATTCGCAGAAAGCCAATATTCGCCTTATAGGGATCCCTGAAAGCGAAAAAGTTACTTTGCAAGGCACAGAGGCTCTTCTTCATGAGATTATAAAAGAGAACTTTCCAGACATGCCAAGAGATTCTGAAATTCAGATAGCAGACAGTTTCAGAACCCCGGCATGACTCAACCCGAATAAGACATCCCCCAGGCACATCATAATTAACTTCACTAAAGTTAATATGAAGGAGAAAATTCTGAAAGCAGCCAGACAGAAGAAAACCATAACCTATAATGGGAAGAATATTAGAATGACTGCAGATCTCTCTGCTGAAACCTTTCAAGATAGAAGAGCGTGGTCATCAGCTTTTAATCTCCTAAAACAAAATAACTTTTAACTCA
>CAUYON010077129.1:0-11686 GCA_963573935.1 Arctocebus calabarensis
GGGAATGCAAGATAATACAGCCTTTTTGGAAAGAAGTTTGGAGAACACTCAAGGAACTAAAAGTAGACCTACTGTTTACTGTTCCTCTACTAGGTATATACCCAGATGATCAAAAATCATTTTACAACAAAGACATTTGCACCAGAATGTTTATTGTAGCCCAATTCATAATAGCCAAGACATGGAAACAGCCCAAGTACCCATTGACTCATGAATGGATTAACAAATTGTGGTATATGTACACCATGGAATATTATGCAGCCATAAAAAAGATGGAGACTTCATATCTTTTATGTTTACCTGGATGGACCTGGAACATATTCTTCTTAGTAAAATATCTCAAGAATGGAAAAAAAGTATCCAATGTACTCAATACTACTATGAAATTAATGTATAATCACCTACACATATGAATGGCAAAACATAACTATAGTCCAGAAAGTGGAAGGGAAGAGGAGAGAGAAGGGAGGGGAGAGGGGATAAGGGAGGAGGGAGGCCATTTGGGGGGACCTCACCTAATGTGAATGATGTAATTGTACATTTCAAAACTATTAAGAAATGAGTATAATTGTGATGGATGTAAGACTTAGTTCAATGTAAACATTTCACATTGTATATTGAAGCAGTACCCTGAATTCCCGAAATGCACCAATGTACAAAGTTATCATAGTTAATAAAATATAAAAAAAATGGAGACTGTACAATTTTTCTATTAACATGGATGGAGGTGAAACACATTCTTCTTAGTAAAGCATCACAAGAATGGAGAAGTAAGAATCCAGTGTACTCAGTTCTAATATGAGGACAATTGATTACCTAGTACATGGTGGGGGATGGAGGAAGGGGAGAGTGGAGAAAGAAGGAGGGAGGGAGAAGGTGGGAGGTCACGGTGTGTGATGCACCACTTGGAGGTGGGACACAATTATAAGAGGGACTTTACCTAACAAATGCAATCAGTGCACCCTCAATGAATCCTGAACAACAACAACAACAATAACAAAATACAATCCCTAGGCCCCCACGTTACCACTTTTTATACCCCATCCCTGCTTTATTTTTCTCTAGAGCACTCATTACTATATTATCTGTTTCCTCCTGCCATAAGAGCAGGGACTTTTGCCTGATTGTCTATTAATGTACCTCCAATATCCATAGTATAATTAGTGTTCAGAAAATAGTTGATGAATTATTACAAAGATTTATGTATAAGGCTGTTCTGTGCAAAATTACTTATAAAAGTGAAACATCTGGGAATGAACAAAATATCCAATGAGAGGAAAATAAACCATGATACATCTAAGGGATAGAATATTATGTACTGGCTTGGTGCCTGTAGCACAGTGGTTACAGTGCCAGCCACATACACCGAAGGTGGTGGGTTCGAACCCGGCCAGGGCCAGCTAAACAACAATGGCAAATGCAAAAAAAGAAAAATAGCCAGGCATGTGGTGGGCGCCTGTAGTCCAGCTACTTGGTAAGCTGGGGCAGGAGAATCACTTAAGCCCACGAATTTGAGGTTGCTGAGAGCTGTGACCCCACGGCACTCTGGGTGACATAGTGAGACTCTATCTCAAAAAAAAAATTATGTACTTATTAAAAATTCTTACTTTTTGGCTCACCGCTTGTAGCTCAAGCGGCTAAGGTGACAGCCACATACCCCAGAGCTGGGGAGCATGAATCCAGCCCAGGCCCGCCAAACAACAAAGACAAATACAACCAGAAAATAGCCGGGCGTTGTGGTGGGTTCCTGTAGTCCCAGCTACTTGGGAGGCTGAGGCAAGAGAGTTGCTTAAGCCCAGGAGTTTGAGGTTGCTGTGAGCTGTCTACTGAGGGTGACATAGTAAGACTCTTTCTCAAAAAAATAAAAAAAAAAAATAAAAATTCTTATTGTTTCAAATTATTTAATAATATGAAAAATGCACATCTTATATTAAGTCCCTATTTTTACAAATTATTAATGGTATGAAAAATGCTCACATTATATCAAGTGGGGACAAAAGCAGGATAGAAAAGAATATATCATAAGGCCCAATTTTATTTAAAACCTAAAGGAGGGGCTATATACTAAAATGCTTTCCATGGCTATCTGTACATGGTGAGATTGAAGTTTCTACTCTTTATTATTTTTATATTTTGCAAGTTTTCAAAATAACCTCCACTTTTAAATAAATTGAACAAGGGAAATTGTAAGGCTTTGGAGGAAAAAAAAAAATCCTTCCTCACCAGGTTGCTTTCTTCTCGTCTCTACTGGAATGAATTTGTTTCAAGTAGAGATGGGATTTGCATGTGTCTTTGCACTGATCGTATTTTGCTAGTGTTATATATCTAACCTCTACTAGGCTATACATTTTCTGAAGGCAAAAACCATGTCTTATTTGATGATTTTTAGAGCCTAAAAAACCTGTTTCTACATTTGATAATTAAAAAAATATATTTGAAATGTTTTAATAGTCAGATATGATGTATAGAGTTATTTGCTCAAGAAAACCATCAACTTGCATAATTTTTTTTGTAGTACTCTGATGTGCCTTATGACTGTCTAGAAAACACTCAGATTTAAAACTGTATCAAAATGATCATAGCACAAGTATTTTTAGGGTTCGGCCTATCTTTCTGTTGCCTTTATTTACATATTTTTATAAATGTTGGTACATTACATTAAAACTTTTGATTTGGAGTAAATTTGGGAGTGATAGTGGATTTCAGAACTGACTTATCAGTTAATTTGGGCTGGTATAACACGAGGCCACGGCACATGTGCATCCTAAACGCTGTGCATCATGGTTCACACGTGACCATTTCTTGCTCTGTGGGTGGTGTTCTTGGTTGGCAGACAGGTTTCTTTTGCAAATTTAGGGTCCCAGTGAACTCTTAATTGGCTTCTCAGGTCATATATGCCAGATGTATTTACTAATCTCTGCCTCCAGTGTGTTAGGTTATTAGTGATGGCATAGAATTGCCAGTTTCCCAAATAAAAACACATTTTTATGCCCAATTAAATTTGAATTTCAGATAAACACAGAAATTTTCATCTAAGTAAATCCCTAATAGCACATGAAACATATTTATACTAAAAAATTAGGTGGTATTTATCTGAAATTCCAATTTAATTGGTGAGTCTGTATTTTATTGGGGTACCCCACGAAGTTAGAGACTGAATGTATTTTAGCTCCTACTGAATCCCCAGAATCTGAAACTGTACCTGTCTACTGTAAGAGAAATATTTAAATAATATTTCATGAACAATTCATTTTCTGTCCATCAGGAAAAATTCTTGTTAGCAAAAGAATACATATTAATATTATTAATACTGCTATTAGTAAGAATATGCATTAAGTCTCAGCAGGGGATATATATTTATATTATTGATAAGAACACTTATTAAGTATCAGCAAAGAACAAGATTTTAATTTCTATCAGCATGTCAAACTACAAAAGTTTTAGTAAACTTCACGTATTAAAATCTGTTTGGCTGCTTAAGCAAAATGCTGCAGACTAGGTAGTTTGTAAGTGGGAATTTATTTCTCAGCGTTCTGGGGGCAGAGAAGTCCAAGATCAAGCAGACTTGCTTTCTGGCGGGAGCCTGCTGTGTCCCAGCCTGGGGGAATGAGCAGGACTCTGATCTCATTCAGGAAGGCTCTGCTTTCGTCAATCCCCTCGTGAAGGCCCCACATCTTAGTACCATTCCCTCAGTTTGGATTTCAGCCTAGGAATTTTGAGGGACACAAACACTTCGGAGCACTTTCACTTTTCTTAAGTCTTTCCTGCAGGCTTTTCTCAGGGACACTGCTCCCTGTTCTTCATGTCTAAAACGCCAACCTTTCTTCCTCCGCGACACTTTGTCTCCTTTCCTTGCTTTGCTTTTCCTTAGCTCCTATTGAGAACATACAACATTTTTTACTTATTTGTCTGCCTCTCCCACTAGAAGGTAAACTTCCTAAGGAAAGGCATTGTATCCCCCGTTTTATTCATTACTGAACTCCCAGCTCCTGCTCATAGTACTAGGCATTCAATAAAAACTTGTTAAACAAATGACTGAATCAACACCCTTGGTCCTAACTGTCAGGGAACAGTTAGACATATTAGAATTTCTGTCTTGACTATTCGTTCTACATGACACAGCTTGCTTTACTTACACGATACGGGGATTCCGTGTGCACTGCTCAGCTCACTGAGCACTGTCCATTCTATCACCTCAGTGCCTTGGGTAACCCTCCCCTCACCTTCTTTACGCTACCTCCATGGTGATTCCTATGTGTTCCATGGATTAATGCAGAAATTGGCCGATTGGTCTTCCTACCCATTGTTTTCCCATTCTAATTCGAATATTCACCAAATGTTATGGAAATTATCTTTCTAAAATGTGAATCTGATTATTGGGGTCCCTCTCTGACCCCAAAGCTTTGTTTCCTTATCACCCAAAGAATAAGATTCAAAATTTCTTAGTTGGGTACCCAAAAACCCTTTTCCATGGGGCCAGCCTCCACTCCACTTTTCCACATACACACACACCCCTGCTCCTCTGCCCCCTTTTTAACTAACACATCTCGTATGTTTCTCTGTTCAAACGTCACTATTTTTGTAAGAGTTAGTTGCTACTATCTTCAGTGTTCGCAGAGCTCTTTGTATGTTCTAATAACTTATTTTAAGAGCTACTGGCAATAAATGCTACTTTGCTAATTCTAAGACGTATATTTCTTCCCATTTTAACATTTCTAAAGGTGGAATGAGCCTTACAATCATGGCATCGTGCCATGCCGTCACCTGCAGGCGGCTGAGATGGGGTTGTCTCAGTCTGCACGCACTTTGTGCTTGTTCCTGGGCATGACTAGACAATTGTAAACCCTTAACATTTTAGTCAACCAAACATTTAAAGAAAGAATTTAACCCTGGTTGTGGTCTGAAAACCTTTCATTGATACCTTTCAGTTGGATAAAAAAGGCACCAGCATCAAAATCCAAAGAATGGATTCCAACAATTTGGAAGAAAATACCAACAATAGTGGAGTATTCTTTTAATTAATTAATTGTTTTGAGACAGAGTCTCACTTTGTTGCCGTTGGTAGAGTGCAGAGCTCACAGTACCTCAAACTTTTGGGCTCAAGCGATTCTCTTGCCACAGCCTCCCAAATAGCTGGGACCACAGGCTCCCACCATAATGCCTGGCTATTTTTTTTTTTTTAAAGAGATGGAGTCGGGTGGGGGGGGTCTCTCTTGTTCTGGCTGGTCTCGAACTTGTGAGCTCAGGCAATCCACCTGCCTCACCTTCCCAGAGCACTTGGAATACAGGCATGAGCCACTGTGCTGGGCCTATGAGTATTCTCTTTTATTAATGTTGCATCACTAATGCTTCTTTTGGCAGAATTCAACAGTGTGGAAAATTCTAAGTGATAAGAAACCAGTATGCCATAGTTTAAATAGCAGTATTCCCCCATTGGTCCAAAAATAATGGTGTTTCTTACAACTCATGGTGTCTCCAAATTGATGAAATATGTTACCACAAATTTTCATAGCAATCTTATGTTGTATCATGCCTAGGGTTTGCTGACATCATAACAGTGCTTTCATTATCTGTTTATTTGCCTTTGCATTAGATGATTAACTCTCTTAGGGCCTACCATAATGTCTATCACTTATTTAATAAGTGTGTAGTTAACAGTAGTGAAATAATAACTGTAATGTTCATGCTCTTTTGCTGTTCCATTCTGATTCCTGGATATGTCCACTTTTAGGCCTGATCCTGAATTGTCTGACTTCAACTGTAACTGTAAAAGATCTAAATTTGTAATAGATCTTAATGCGCTACTAGTATTTTCTTGTATATGTATATGACAATTATTATTATTAATAGTATGACCAAACTTAAATTTCTTTATAGTATATGTACTATCTGATTACATTTGCTAGATATTTTCACATCTCATTTTGTGTTGTTGTTAATCAGGCCCAGGCAAGGTCTGAACTTGCCGTGTCTGGTGTGCAGGGCGGGTGAGCTGAGATACAGCACTCAGCTTCACAAGTATTTTTATGCTCATTACTTTTACATGCTTTTTGATGTTCTCAACTTCTGACCATCACTATTAAGATCTCAGGGGAGACACGTACAGAAGAGAGCTGAGGGAATGGCAATAAAGCCAAAAGAAACTGTATCAGGTTATGTATAAGGAATGCTAAGTTGACCTGATTATTTTGTTCAGATGGCACATCCAGACACCATAAACCAAGGCAGTGGCACATTACTTTTAAACTGTGTTACTTCATTTAATTGGTTTACATAATTTAAAAAGGGCTCTGGTTGGTTCTTACAAATAAATCTAATTCATCAGTTCTTAATTCTGTTAGATTAGTTCCATCTCAACATTTTAAGTCACTGTTCAAGCCAGAGACCCCATTCCTACAGGGGCTTTCATATAATTTCCTTTCAAATTGGAACAAAAACATCTGGACAACACTCCTTTAAAAAAAAGCAGTAAAGAGCAAGTTTTCTCCCATGTACCTATTCTGACCAATGTTCTCCCAGACCAATCTTTCCTAATCCTCTGAACTGGCAATAGCATCGTTTAGCACGCACTATTCCAACTAGTTTTCCCTCTAGCATTGCAATAGCTGTTTCTTCAGTTGAGCCTGATGAAATGGTTGGCTTGTATTGAGGAGCCATGTCTGAGAAAAATAAGCCCAAATATAAACAGAATCTTCTTAGCATCACAGATAAAGATTGATGTGATTCATGGTTCTCATTTCTTGCTTACTCCACGGCCTAAGCTCACTGGGAGAACAGTGAGAATTTCCAGCACTAGTTTTCTCTTTTTTGCCAAACATAGTTGAATTTAAGCAGTTTAAATGAGCATATGACACAAATCCACTGTTAAATATATTGGTGATCACAAATAGTTTTTCTTTCCTTTAGTATGCAGATTTATTGTAGGAGTTCTATTAAAAAATGTAATAACTCTAAGGGTATGTGAATTTTTTTAGTTATTGACTGAGAAATATTAGATGCCAGGCATATACATTATTCTTATACATGAAACATATAGTTCTTAACCAGACTTACAAGACTTGCCCGAAGAGTTATTTTATTTTATTTTATTTTTTTTGGCCGGAGCTGGGTTTGAACCCACCACCTCCAGCATATGGGGCCGGTTACCTACTCCTTTGAGTCATAGGCGCCACCTGCCTTAAGAGTTTTAAAAAATGAGATGAGCTAAAAGTCACATAGACCAATGGAGAAAACTGTAATAGAAAAAAAAAAGGCAACTAAAAATCAGAGATTATTTTTAAACTAGAAAAAAAAAATGAGGTGACCAGAGCCCATTCCAATTCTAACACATCACCTTCCTCTGGGGATGAGCACTTGTGTGTTCTCTTTAAAAGTTCTATGGATAATGCTGATGTGCATCTCCTGGCTGAGAATCACTGCTTTGAGTTACCATCAACCAATAGCTAATCTGTCAACCAGTCACTAAGAATAAACTTGGCCTATTTCACAATTGTGTCTAGGGACAGCTTGTCAGTGCATCCTGGTTTCTGACGCCTCTTGATTTGCTGCCTATGTAGGTAGCATGTCCCGATTTCTTTCCTGCTCTGCCTCAGGGACTTGCCTTCCAGTACTTCTGGACTTCTGAGCTGGAAACCTGATCTTTGAGCTCAGCAGCCATTCATAAGCATAGGTTGTACTTTAGGTTGGCTCACTGCACTTAGCTCTCCTGATCTTTGTATCTAACCCCATCCATTCCGTGCACTTCCACTTATGGCTCTGGTATGACAACCTGCCAAAACCATTGAGTCAGAAAAGAAAGACGTGATGGCTCTTCTCGAAAATGATTTCAAATAACTATAATAGGTAAGGTCACTATGAATGATACTAATCTATTTCAGTAGTTTAGTTTGATTCCCTTCAAACATTGCTTTGTATTTGGCAACCCAACTAAAAACTTCAATTTATAGAGAGGAGAAAAACCTCCTTAGCTCAGAATAAAGGACTTCTACTACGTTGACCTGACCTATATTTCCAGATATATTATATTCTTCATGCACCTGGTGCTCCAACCTAGCTGAACTTCACTATTCTCCAGGAAACCATCAGCAATACTGTCTTAACATTTTCTTCGTATTTTCAATGTCTGGAAGGATTTTCTTCACTAGTACCCATGTACAAATTCTATCAATCCATTAAAGCAGTGTTTCTAGAGAGTATGTTTTCAGACAGCCATTTCACAGACCATAATATTTTGTCGTAGAACTCTGTTTTCAGCAGTTTAACAAACACTATTTTAAGGTAGAACTTAAACATAATGATCTTGCAAAAATGTTCTTTTACCACCCCAAGGTAGTAATTTTTTTTTTTCTGAAGAGATAATCTAATCACATTCTACTTTGGAATAGCTAATACCATCTACAGTATTTTCCTAGAAAAGCATAATCTCTGTGAAGGCAGAGAACACATTTAATTTTTACCATCATCTAATATCTAGTACACAGGGATCCTTGGCAAATATTGGCTGTAAACATGTCTGTATTCCATTTTCTCTCTTAGCTCAAATCTCTTAAAAATATCACATCTCTTCTGGGGTCCACACTCAGGGAATAGCATATTCCTTAAATAATCCTACTATAAAATTAACAGTTTCAGAGGTAATCTTAAATATAAAGTCCAAGTTATGAAACTTAGATTGTAGAAAGAGCCATAAGCAACTCTCTCTGTGTTAATGCCAATAGGAAAACTTCAATGATCAGTAAGCAAATAGGAATTTCAGGATCAAGAATAATATGTGCAGGAAAGTCCCCCTACACAGTGGTGTTCTACGTAGGGCTAAGTCCCTAACTCAACTCGTATTTCAGGCGGTGTCTTCCGTTTTTCACGTATTACTGGCGTAACTGACGAAACTGGGTGGAAGGGCCGAGGGGCGCGGACGGCGGGGGGAGAAAGCGCCAGCAGGGTTCGGGGAGCCGGTTCTCTGTGCGGAGTCAGGTGAAGGCAGTTTCTTCACTTTAAAATGAGAGGAAAGGATCATGACGTGCTAAGTGGGGTCCCTCCAGCTCTGAAACTGACGTTCTCCGGGCCTAAGTCAACACGGCTTGGAGAAAGGTACTTCTTCCGTAGGACCAGTTACGTTTCCACCGAGAATAACACGGGCAACAAACTTTCATGGGCATCTGGGTCTTCCTCTAGGCCCGTGTGGGCTCAGACAAGGCGGTCTGCTCCCGCCTCGCGGTCCTCCGACTGCAGCTCCGGCCTCTCCCACCGCCCGGAGGGGGCAGGCGGCTCGCGGAGATGAGTCCGGGCCATAAACAACCTCGCACTTCCCCTCCCCCGCCAGGGCCCGCCCCCCAGGCCAAGCACCTCCTCCGGCCCTCTCCTCCCGACCGCTGTCTGCTTTACTCAGCCTTCCTCACTTGTCCACGATAGAGAGACCTCATTGGGGGAAACTGGCACCGGCCCCCATTTCCCTTCCCCCGACCCGCACCAACCCCAACAGCCAACGAGACGCCGACCGCCCCGCCGCGCAGACTCACGGCCCAGACCACCCCACGCGGGCCGCGCGACCCCGCCCCCACCCCGCCGTCCTTCCGCGGCTCGTCCCCGCCCCTTTCCGAAGCCCGCCTCCGCGTCTGCCCGCCCGCTTGCTCACCCCTCTCGCCCGCTCTCGCGCGCACCCGACACCCCGCCTCCGCGCCTGCTCAGTAACTGTCCTCGGAGCTGGCTTGCGAGCCTCCCCCGCCCCTGAGCTGTTTGAATATGCTAATGAGAAGCTAGGGACTAGCCAATAGAGCAGCGGGGCGGTGCATCACGTGACTCGGGTACGTGTCAGGGGTGGAGCCTCTGCAGCCCCTGCCCGAGTTAAAACCGGAGTGTGAGAGAGAAAAGAGCTTCAGTAGCGAGAGGGGCTGAGAAAGTGGTGACACCGCCGGGGTGCGGAGGGAGTCCCTGAAACTTCTACCAACAGCCCCAGGGCCAGTCTCCCCTCAGCCCACTCCCCTCTTCGCCAGCCTCCCAGGTTCCCCACTCCCTGCACCAGGGGTGGGGTAGGGTGGGGAGCCAGGCCCGTCTCCCGCTGGGATACACACAGGGGCCGGGAGCGGGGACGGGACCCCCGAGGCTGGGGGGTGGGGGACGGACCGACAGACAGACGGCCGGGCGCTCGCCCCAGCGAGCAGGCAGGCAGGAGGCGGCGGAGGCGCGGGTACGACGGGGAGTAGTGGGTCTGGGGAGTTTCCTCTCAACTATCGGGGGAGAAACTCCCCGCAGCCGGAGGAAAGACCCAGACGGTGTTTTCCTCCTGGGGGCCGCGCTTCCCCGCCCCGCGTAGCGGCGGTCGCCGCCGCCGCCGCCACCACCTCTGCCATCTCTTTCTCCACCATCTCGGGCCCCGGTGTCCCCGGCCAGCACTATGCCCATCTTACTGTTCCTGATAGACACGTCTGCCTCTATGAACCAGCGCAGCCATCTGGGCACCACCTACCTGGACACGGCCAAAGGCGCGGTAGAGACCTTCATGAAGGTACCGACTGACCGAGCCCGGGCGGCGACCCCGGCCCGGCAGCCCCGCGGGAGGCAGGGTGGGGGGAGGGCGGCCGGGGGCGGCGGGGACCTGACTGCGGGAGGGAGCTGCCGGCTCGGGGACCCCTCCCCCACCGCGCGGGCGGGCGCTGCGAGCCGGGCTCGACCCGGGGCCCGAGCTCCGGCCCCGGCCGCCTTCTGGGGAGCGCCCTGAGTGTGGGGGGCCGCTGCGTGTGCGCTACTGCGGGGGGCGGGGGCCGCGCGGAGCCCCTGCTCGGCCGGGTAACCGCGCCTCTGTGCCCCCTCCCGCCCCGTGCTTCCTCCCGGCCCGCAGCTCCGTGCCCGGGACCCTGCCAGCAGAGGAGACAGGTACATGCTGGTCACTTTCGAAGAGCCGCCCTATGCCATCAAGGTAACAGCCCGCGCCCTCCCCGCCCCCCCATTCACCCTTCCCGGGGCTCCCCTCCCCCACCCGCCGCGCTCGAGGCGCCGAGCTCTCTGTCCCCGCGGGCTCCCACCCCTCCTCCGCTCGGGAGCGGCCCGGCGCGGCGCGGAGTCGCGGGGCCACCGCGGTCCCCTCCCCGGCCCGGCCCGGCCCGCCCGGCGGCGGCGGCGGCGGCGGCGGCGGCGGCGCTGCGATCAACATGGCCGACATTTCCCCTCGGCGGCGTGAGCGCAGCAATGAACTGTGGGGGATTTGGTGCCAGGGAGCCGGTGACAGGCGGCCCGGCCCGGCCGCGGGAAAGGGGACCCGGCGGGCGGCCCGTGGGCTGCGAGGCCCGCGCCCCAGAGCGCCGCGGGAGCAGTGGAGGAGCCGGCCCCCGCGCCCCCGCACCGGGCGTCCCGGGGGAGGGACTGGCCGGGCAGTCGGGAGCGGGGAGCCGCGCGGACCGCGGCGGGCGGGTCGGTGCTGGGCGCCGCGGGCCGCACGGTGAGGGGGTGACCCAGGCAGGGGCCGAGGGGGAAGCGGCCGCTCGGTGGACTAAGGTATCCGTGTGTCCCTGCCTGTACAAGATGAAAAAAAAATTCTTACGTTTTTCTTTTCAGGCTGGATGGAAAGAAAACCATGCAACGTTTATGAATGAACTGAAAAACCTTCAGGCTGAAGGACTTACGACTCTTGGCCAATCACTAAGGACAGCTTTTGATTTATTAAATTTAAATAGATTAGTAACTGGCATAGACA
>CAUYON010077130.1:0-13123 GCA_963573935.1 Arctocebus calabarensis
TTGAGACAATTTTTGAAATGCTCCCAGAATTTCTAATTCCAATTTTTCCTCTATTTTATTGATCTTGTTTGCAATCCAAATTCTGAATTTGATTTCTGACATCTCAGCCATCTGTTTATGCATAGGATTGTCATTTGTGTCTGCCAAATTGTTCCTTGGGGGGGGTTGATCTACTCTGGTTGTTCATGTTTCCAGAGCTTTTCTGCTGATTCCGCCCCATATTTATTTTGGACCATTTGGCTGGGTGAGTAGGTAAGGATAAGTTGGGTTGGGCATTCTAGGAGTAGTGATTGACCAGTCCTTTGCCTGTTAGCTGGGACTGGTTTTTGTACCTTTTTCCCTAGAGTTTTTTGCTCTCAACCCGTACTTTGCTACTGCCTTCAAAACTGGGGGCCTTCTTGATGTGATGGGGTTAAGTGGCTCTGTCTTATTTTCAGCTGGTCTCTGTCTTACCCTAGAGAACCAGTTACTCTGTGTTGGAATCTGAGCTGTGGAGGAATACCAGCAGTTAGGTCACCACACCCCCCACAACAATTCCACAACAATTGGAAAAGGAAAATCAAACCTTCCCACTAGCACACACCCAGTGTACCACGTTGGAAAGTCCTTGGGTGATTGGTCCAGTTGAAGAGGTTGCAATCACTTGTCCTAGTGAGTACCAACCTCAAATCAAAGAGTTAAACAGTCTCTGGTGACTAGATAGCAGTAGTCTGCTGGCAGCTTTAGTATAACTCACTCCGGGGTTCTGTGAGTTCAGGAGGGCCCCCCAGCCAGTAAATTAGTCTGGGAAGGTTGATGCCTCCTTCCCCTCCTTGCCCCTCTGTCACACCCAATCTCTGATAACCCATGGGCTGTGATCCACTTCCCTCCAATGAGCAGATACTCTAAAGGTTTGCACCTGCGTAGGTCACAAGGGGCTCTGTGGCTCCTCAGCCAGTCCACCAGTTATGTTGGTGTTGGCAGGGGAGGAGGTGAGGCCTGACAACCTGAGCCCTTGATAGGGGCTGGGGCAATTCACTCAGTTCCAGCCCTGTCCCTGATTGATGTTGCTGATAGAGCAGAACAAGTTTGCAGAATTTCTGTCCTGTGGAAGAGACACTGGGGTGCTAAAAGTCCTTTCTCAGTCTGTGAGCTTCAGCCCTTTGTCTCAGCTGTCATCCCCTGAAGGCCAGGTGTGGCTAAAATTTAGCAAAGCTTTCTCAGTGCTGCTGCCTGGTGCCTCAAGAAACCACCTCTCCACACTTTCCTCTCTCTACTCCCAAGCTGGGAAAACAGCACAGATCCACAACAGCCCGTCCCTGTCCACATCCCTCAAGAAAACGTCCAAAAATCTGGACTCCATGGGGGACAGATCTCCAGACCTCAGGGTAAGAGTGGAGGGGAGTGCCAGGAGTTCCAACTTGCAGGTAGAGAATATATATAGTTTTTATACAGCTTTATGCCTGGCAGGAGAATGCCGCGGCACCCTAGTAGGGGAAGGAGGTCTGGTTTTTAGAGAGTCTCTCCTATGGGGTAGAGTGGGAGGACATCTGAACTCTGCTCGCTTATTTGTATGGAGGTATGGCATATACTGCGAGCTGCTCTCATGGGGGAGGGGACTCCCATCCACTTGGTGATGTGCTCTGTACCTTTTATTTGTATCATTGGGGTCGCGGGTCACTCCAGCAGGGTTGATGTGCATTCTTTGGCCTTCTCTTTTGGTTCAGTTCCAAACTGTTGACTTTCTTGTTAAATTTCTGTCCTTTAACTCTCCTTCTGGATAGGAGTGTCTGCAGAAAGCTGGCTACAGACCGCCATTTTGGCTCCTCCAAAATTACTGTATGATTCTTAAGTGAAAGAGATGTGCTATCTTTCATAGAAGCAAAAAGTGACTTCTTTAAACAGTCTCTTAGTTAATACTTTTTATTTTATTTATTTATTTATTTATTTGTAGAGACAGAGTCTCACTTTATCATGATAGGTAGAGTGCCGTGTGGTTGCAGCTTACAGCAACCTCCAACTCCTGGGCTTAGGCGATTCTCTTGCAGCAACCTCCTGAGTAGCTGGGACTACAGGCACCCACCATGACACCCAGCTATTTTTTTGTTGCAGTTTAGCTGGGGTGATGTTTGAACCCTCCACCCTTGGTATATGGGGCCAGTGCCCTACCCACTGAGCCACAGTCACCACCCTCTTACTTAATTCTTTACCAAAAGATATAATCCCTCCACATAATAGAGAAATTTAAGAAAATATTTCTGCACTCTAAATCTTAAGTATTATTATCAAAATATGTATCCTTTGAAGACAAGTAAAATGATTAGGTAGAGAATGGATTACATTATTTATTGAATCAATACAAAGGCTTTGAGTATTTTCTAAAAACTTCAGAGAAATAAGCCACAATAGCATCAGCTGATTGGTATTTTATAGAATAGAAATGAGTTCATTGGAAAGAACTGAGTGTAATAAAATAAACCATGGACTTTAGCATCAGACAGATATATTTGTCTCACTTGTTGTGCTACCCTGAACCTTTGGTGTTCATTATTGCTGTTGTGTGTTTTGTGTGCCATCATGAGAATATCAGAGTTGAACTAGAGCAAAGAATAGATACATTAAATTTCTAGTTAAACTTGACAAGGATGGAAGTGAAACCAGGGACATGGTAGTCCAACTTTTGGGGGATAATGTCATGAAGAAACTGTCACTGTACAGTTAGCTTAAACGTTTTTCTGAGGGAAGGGAAAGTGTCACTGAAGAAGACTGATCAGGGAAGCCTGAAATAAGCAGAACTTATGACAACATCTCAAACATTCCTTGAGTTGTGCATCAAAATCTTCGGTTGACTGTGAGAAACATGTAACAGATGAAGTAAATATAAACAGTTAGGAAAATCTCAACTAAAACTCTTGGCGTTAGCAAGGTGTGTGCAAGAATGGTCTCAACGGAGCTCCCTGATGAACAAAAGCAAATGAGAATCAAAGTTTACCAAGCTCTTTTGGAGAGGCAGGATGATGTTTTGGGCCATGTTCTCATTAACAATGCATGGGTGATTCATTAAGACCCTGAAACAAAGCATCAAAGTGCACAATGGAAGTCAGCCAATTTTTCACATCCAAAAAAGTTGCATCAATCCAAATCAAGAGTCCAAATGATGTCACTAACCTTTTCTGAAATCAGAAGGATTATTCATTATGAATTTGTACCAGCTGAACAAACAGTTAACCAAGTTTATTATTTGAAAGTACTGAAAAGGCTGTGCAAAAGTTAGAACAAAATGACCCAAACTTCTCAACTTCTCACCAACTTTTTACTGGTGCATTGTATGGCTTTTTTTTTTTTAATCACAACAATACATTAGATCACACAGCACTGGCTGTGAGGGAGATTTTAGACAGTCAACAAATAGCTATATTGAAACACCCCCCTCATTCACTTGTTGAGTTTTTTCTTTACGTTAAAACAAAGTAATTTTGGAAGGAAAACATTTTGATGACACCTATAACATGAAAGGTAATACATTGACAGCTCTGATGGCCATTCCAGAAAGAGTTCCAGAATTACTTAGAAGGTTGGACTATGTGCTGGGGTGAGCACAGAGCTTCCCAAGGAGAGAACTTCAGAGGTGACCCTAGTGATGTTCAGCAATAAGGTGTGTAGCACTTTTTCTAGGATTAGTTTGCAAACTTAATTGTCAGTCCTTGACAGTGAAAGAGAAAGTGCGGTGAAAACAAAATAAGACCCAGAGCGAATAGACAGTCTAGTGGTGACCTCTAGGTCTCTGGTAACACCATGAGGAAAGCTGGTTTTCAGAAGGACTGACGTGGGTCACAGGTTATATTTAATGTGATAGTATAGACATTTTGTAAATTCACACTTCCTTTTATTTCTACTATTTAATTTTTTTTCAAAAAACCTCTGAAGACTTTCATTTCATTGAAATAAGTTATCTATATTTTGCTGCTATAATGAGTCAATAGCTCAGACATTGTATCTTTCCTTTGTTGCATTGATACTACCTGTAATAAAGAAGAGGTTTCTCTTTTCTTTAGAATCAAAAGAAGAAAAATAAATGTTGCATTATGTGGCTAACAGAAGAATAGGTTTAAGATGGGCTTTTGTCCATGAGATTTGGTGAATGATTAAAGGGCAATTATATTTACATGTGCAATCACTTGCTAATTATTCTCTAATTTGCTCAGCAGTGTTGGGAAAAAGGGAAATGATTTGAGAAATCTGCAGCAGCTAAGTCATTTTCCAACAAGATGCATTATGGAAGAAATTTTATGTTGTTTGCAGTTAGAGTTATCTTTTGGAACACACTGACGTTTAGCCAATTATCTTGGAGAGTGAAGTAGATCTCTTTGCCTTGAACAGCTTCCCTCCAAAGACCCAGCACAAAACGGACCCTGGCAATCTTTATTCTAAGTTAGCTTTTACTATACCCTGGGGGATAATGCTACTTCTTTGTGAGGTGGATACATGTTAGGACACCAAAAACGTGACAATAGTAGGAAAAAAAATCCTAAGAAAGAGTACCATGATCAAATAAGTTTGAATAATTTTAAATGGAAAGGAGGAAAACAGTATTTTAAAGAGTTTTACAGAATAAAGTAGTTTTACAGAATAAAGAGTTTTACAGGTGTTTTTCTAAGCGTTTCTAAGGTAATATATATATGAAAAATTTTCTGTGAATTAAAAGGCAACAGTTTAGGTGGAAACCTTTTTTTTTTCTTTTTAGAGAAAAATCTGTCCATCTAATTACTTGGAATGAGGTTTTGCGTCTCTTCTACAGTGAGGTGACATCATGAAGGGAGGGGAAATAGACTTGAAGTTAGAAAGCTAGACACTGGACTCTTGCCTACTCCTTACAAGCTGTATTGGAGACAGATTCCTGATCTAAGCCTGTGTACTCTCCTGTAAAATGTGTGATTGTAAAGATTATTCAAGGAAGGTATATAAAACTTCTAACGTGCAATAGACACCTAGAAAATGGTAGAAATTTTTATTAAAGATAATAAAATAAAAATTTTTGAGGAAAGAGGCAAATATTTAGGTGTGTGTTTTGCTTGTGGCAATATATAAATAAAAATTTCAGGAAGGAATAAATATGAAACTGTTAGTTATAAAATTTTTAATGGATTTACGTAGAAATGCAATCTCTATTTGAGTAAAAATTTAGTAATTAGAAACTTGAAATAAATAACATTGGATTATTTTATTTTGCAACTTAAAGATTGTTTTCCTTTCAGAGAATTTTCTGAAACAATAGGTATTTTGAGTTTACTAAAGTACAAATATTAAAGTTGAAAAATGTTCTCTGAATAAGAAGGCAACAGGTAGTCACAAATCTGATTAAAAGTCAAATTCAAGACCGTGCGCAGAGGCTCATGCCTGTAATCCTGGCACTCTGGGAGGCCAAGGCCGGGGGATAGCTTGAGCTCATGGGTTTGAGACCAGCTCATGGGTTTGAGCAAAAAGCGAGACCCCATCTGTACTAAAAATGGAGCAACTGAGGCAAGAGGATTTCTTGAGCCCTAGTTGGAGGTTGTTGTAAGCTGTGACACCAAGGCGTTCTAGCCAGGGTGACAACTTCAGACTCTGTCTAAAAATAAATAAATAAATAAAGTCAAACTCAAAATCAAATTAGTTTGGTAACAGACTTATGAAATATGTATTTGTTTAATATTTTATGGCTAAAGCTATTTATTCTCTACTCAATAAATGTGAGTACTGATTCTGTAATTCTTAATGAGCAAAGTTTCTCATGGCTTAGAGTTCAAGTGTTCTGTTTTCCAGTCAGAGGCAAATACTTTACCAGATTATTAACTCTAGCCAGGTGAAATACTTAACATAAGTAATTTAGCTGAAAGAATAGACATATAAACTGAAATGTAAGGAACTTATTGCTTTTAAATAATTTCTAGTACCAGGCTTTCTAGGCAGTGGTTTAAATGCTATCTATATTCTCCTTCCAGTAAGGTTTATGAATATTATAAGTGTTTTTTTGGCTGCTAGAAGTGACACGATTCTCTTCCCTAAAAAGGGAGAATAGGCAAGCTAAACATCCAGAAGAAGTTCACATTTTTTCCTGATGTAGACAGAATTTGCAGTTTGTATTCTTTTAGTACACCTGGGTATTTATCGACTAAATCTGCTAGCAGGTAATGCAGATTAAAAAAATTATTTTAATAGTGTGAATGACTAATAATTTCCTTATTTTTTTTTGCTTTGGTGTTTTCTGTTTACAAAATTACAATAATCATTGCAAGATATAGAATTAATTCATCTCCAGTAAAATTCAACCATGAAATCATTGAGGTAGCAGAAAATGAAAAGTAATTAATTGCGAATTTGCTGTTGTGTTTTTGTTTTTTTATGTGTGTGTGCATGAATTTTAAAAAGTTACAGGAAAATAATTGAATTTTTGGCTGATATTACTAATGTCAGAAATCATCCCCAGTTAGAATGAACACCACCAATGTAAATAACAAAATAAGAACAGCATTCATTGGAAAATTATTTATTTATTTATTTACTTTTTTGTTGAGATGGAGAGGTTAAAATGTCAATACAATGATAAAGAGAAATCTTAAAGGGAGCCACAGAATAAAGGCAAATTATATAAACAAAACTAGTAAAGATTACAGCAGTCTTTTTTTTTTTAAGGCTCTAGGCAAAACAATAGAAAAGGCAATGAAATATTTAATGCACCAAAAGAAACTGCCAAATTTGAAATTTATACATGGAGAGTTATCTTTCCAAAATGAATGCAAATAACGACTTTATTTTATACAAACAAAAAGTGAAAGAATTCATCTCAGTGTATCTGCAGTGCGACAAATATTCAGAGAAAACAGCTTCAACATAACTGCAGCAAATCCTGACAGAACGGGAAAAAATTCACAATGTTTCAATTAAAGGTGGAGATTTCTGCAAACATTTGTCAAGATTCATAGAAAAAAAACAACAAGTGCTATATTCTAGACGAATTTAGAGCAGTGAACTTCAGTGTTGTTGGGCATGCTAAAGGTGGTGATTTGCACCAGCCAGTTTGAAGAAGTGTTAGACAATAGCATGTAGAAAAATGCCTATAGACAATGTGTGCATTCGTGAAATAAGACGTAATAAGAATAGGGAGGCAGTTAAAAAAGATTTCATCCACAGTGGTGCCTGTAGCTCAAAGGAGTAGGGCGCCGCCCCCATATACCAGAGGTGGTGGATTCAAACCCAGCTCTGGCCCAAAAACTGCAAAAAAAAAAAAGATTTCATCTCTCGTCCAATGTGTGGACAAACCACTGTATAGAATGTATGTCTAGGAAACCAGGTTTAGTGACTGCTGTAGACATCTCCAAATATGTAGTAATCAACAATACAGATAGAAAACTCATTCTAATTTGCTAGTTTTGCTAAACTACATTGCAAACAAAGCACAAAGTCAGGTACTATACCATTGTTAAAATCACAGTCTAGGTAAGACTCACCGAATCAGTAATTATTTTTGCTACCTTTATCATACATACTCTAAGATTCCCTGGTCTGATGAAAAAAGTTCATGACAAACTTTTTTTTTTTTTTTTGAGACAGAGTTTCATTATGTTGCCCTTGGTAGAGTGCTGGATTCGGATCCATCAGCTCCTGTGTATGTGGCTAGCACCCTAGTCACTGAGCTACAGGCTCCAGTTCATGACAAACTTATGTCAACGTGTTATATATGGATACATTCCTTTAGTAGTTGAAGATAAATAGTTTTTTTATCTTTGTATTAAAACAGTCATTAAGAAGAATACACAGATTATATTTATAAGGGAATAATTCTTCTTTATAAAATTTTGGGGATAGTTTCTTATGTATAGGGAATTGTAAAGGCACAAAAGACCAATATCTCTTTTCTTTGCTGTAACAACATCACTCAAGAAAATATTGTAAGTAATAAGATGTGTAACAAATTGCAATACAGCAACAGTATTATAATAGGAACAACATGAACCAAGCTAGTTGTATGTCTTGTTTTCCTTTTGGTATGTGGAATGAATAAAATTCATGTCTTTATGAAACTGCTTCATTTACTGTGTGGGAGACTTATAGCTGTGACTAAATTTACTTAATGTATTAATTAAAAAAACAACAAGAAAAAATGTGTACAAAAATACACTCATTAGAATTATGATAGAACCTTAACAGTGCAAGTAGGTTGACATCAAAAATAATAATGAAAGTAAGGCAACATGAGCTTAAAGCAACAAGTTGTCTCAATACATAAACTTTATAAGACTGTGATTTTTAGGAATAGATCTTAAAGAACAGAAGAAAAATGATAATGTGTCATACAGTATTAAAGGTACTATTTTAAAGCTATACAAGGTAAAAGGAATAACAGAATCAGGCTGATTCTTCACCACATGCACACTTTCCCATTGTGCTCTACAGAGAAGGTCAGTTCTTTATAGACAAAGCAATCAAGTTACAGATTTGATGTAGATATAGAAATAGAACTTTTATATATAAAACTAGTAATTACTAGGAATATTGTTTCACCCATTCTGTGTACAGAAATGTTAAATACTATGTTTTTGTATATGCGTGCACATACACGGAAGGGTATAATATTCATTAGTCCTACAGAATAACTATTCCATCTTTTCTTCTTATGCTACAGAAATTTCATCTTTTTTGTGGCTGAAACAATTTACATAATACTTTGTTTCCTTTAGCAGAATATACTTGCCTTACATCATTTCAATTATCATTATTTTCTATAGCACGAGTGTATTAGTTTATTAGGATGGCCATAACTAACTACCACAGACTAGGTGGCATAAACAACAGAGTTATTTTCTCACACATTTTCGGAGGTTAGTGGTCGAAAGTCAAGGTGTTGGCAGGTCTGGCTTCCGCTGAGACCAGGCAGATGGCCACACTTTCCCTGTGTTCTCACGTGTTCATTTCTCTTTGTGTAGGGATCTCTGGTGTCTCTATCTCTGCCCAGATTTCTTCCAATAAGGACATCAGTCAAACAGGATTGGGACCCCTCATAGCCTTATTTTGACTTAGTCTGACAAAGGCCCCAACTCCAAATATAGTCCAAATTCTGAAGTACTGAAATTAGAACTTCAGCATTGGAATCTTGCTTGAGCACAGTCCAACTCATAATAATACATGTACATATTTATTCATTTTTAATACTTCATTGTAATAGTAATTATAATGCCTTAATATTTTGTAATTGTAATAGTAGTACCTTAGAACATAGAATAGCTTTTACAGTGTCACACTCTGTTAAGTTATTGCAAATCATTTTAGGATTCTTGTGTCAATTCTGTATAAAATTTCAGTCTTCACCAGATCTCTCTCTTCGTCCCAGATTGCTTCTCATAGGCTACATTTATCCTGTCTTTAGTTGCAGGCTACTGTTCTTCATACAAATAGAAATCTGGAAAGTCAGATATTCATGTCTCTTAAAATTTTATGTAATTAATGTAAATAGGTATTCAAATATGCAATCTCAAAATTTTTCCCTGAAAAAATTTCCTTTGTATTATAAATATTATATTATTCAGCAGCAGTCATTTCACTAAAATGATAGTTATTCACTATTTTAATAACTACCAAATTTTAGCTTAAAAGGGAGATATCACAGCTATAAAACTACATATAGGCATTGGAAGTCTAAGTTTACTAAATGTCTCTGCTTTTATTTCAATGATATGTGATTTAGTCTTAATTCATTAGACTCTGAGAGTATTATCTACACTTAGCTATTAGGGAATTTGAGAATGACTAACTTCTTTAACTTAACTATGTACATATCACAATTGAGACAGTGAAAGAATATTATTGATTAGTCATTAGGTAAGTAAATGCCATTGTATGCCAATAATATTATTAGAATATATTTCACAAAAATGGAGCACATAGAAAATCAAATCTGCTGACTTTCACAGTTTTAATCAAGATATTAAATGCAGAGTGCATAGTACATACTTCATAACTAGGAAAGCTATTGCTTATGCCATGCTTAATTGAACATGGATATTCTACTTACATATTATGGCACTTTGAAGAAAAGGATAAAAAGGATGCCAACCTTAAGCAAAAATGATGTAAGAGTCCATCCCAGAGTCATTCTAACATGAAAACAATGAAAGAAATTTACTTTTTGTTTTGTCGTGTCCACTTGGCCATCTTAGCTTGTTTCCAATTTGTGGCTTGGATCACAAACTAATATACTGATGCATACTAGATCCATTCAGTAATGTAAGCAAAGTTCTACAAATAAAACAAAATGCTGATAAGAAAAAGATTATTACGGAGCATAAATAAGAAAGGAAAATTGCACAAAATGTCAATTGGATTTTGAGATTTGTATGAAAAAAATCAAGCAATGGCTATCCATACATACTTGCCATTTGTATTTATACTTATTAATTGCAAGATAAATAAAACATGAGCATTTTAATTCTAGAAAATACTTTGAAGCATATGCAGACTGGACTTTATAAAGCATTTATAAATGTGCCAATCTTATTGAAATTAAAGGACAGAAAACTTACAGGGTGTCCATAAAGTTCAGGTGTAATTTAACTATTTGGCACACAAACTTTATGGATACCTTGTATTTTAATAAAACACTTTTGTTTTTATTGTTGTTAAGAGATAATAACCCTAGTCTGGCCCAAATCTATTTTTATAGCTCGGGAAAGAATTAGCAATATTCACGTAAATGGGTCAGCCAAGAGATAAGAAACAGTGGGTGAGTGTGCAGGGATACTTCTAAAAGAAAGAAAAGGCTATTGCACAAATAATTATATATGAATTTAACGAGTTTTCTAAAATGGGCAATTAAGGGAATTATGAATAATATTTAATATCTGCTATGCATTGTTTTATAATACACAAACCATTCATTTTCATTCTTTCTCATAAAAGTGCATTCGTCATTATGGGCAGGAACCGCAGGACGCAGAATTCCTTCAGAGAAAATAAATAAATTTGGGGGATGAGCGACAAATAGAGAATTAAACAAAACTTAAAACACAAGTCAGAATACAGACTGAAAATTCTATCAGTTGTCACAGGCAAGTGAAGGAAATTGGAAATGGATATTAAGATATAACACCTATAGGGAAAATAATTATATTTTCACCTATGCTTTTCAAATTTTGAGTAATTTAAGATAGGCAATCTCCTTGTGATACACTCTTCTGAGTTTTTAAATATCCCTTTTGGTGGCCAACCTAATGTTTAAATGACATGGAATGAAAAAGTTGAAAAACATATTATTTCTGTAACTGATATGATTATGGCCAAAATGAGGGGAAACAATCTAAGAGATTAAAAGCTAGAATACAAACTCATGTTAAATTATGCTAATTTATTCACATTAGATTGTGATTTACAAGGCGTTAACTGAATACACAATTCAGGGTTGAAGCAAAGTGCCATATGTTGAGAGATTTAGGATCTTTTTAAATGAACTCCAAGGTTTTGGTAAAGCTCCTGTCTCTAAAAAATGTAACTAAAACATAGTTATTTCATGCTAGGCAGTTACAAAATCCTATGTGGTTCTTTCCTTCTTCTAACTTCTAACCAGAGCATTTACATTATAGTGGAAAATAATACTGTCCGTTGCTGTCCAGATTTCCATTCTATCCTATCTAAGGGTAGAACATCCTCAGAGAGGGCTAATCAGACTTCTGTGTTTCTGAATGTGACATTATATTACTATCATTGTAATAATCTTCGCATATAGCATATATACATATATGCATATTACATAAATATAAACATATGTATCATATATAAACATATATATCTCATATATAGTATATCTTATGTATCTCTTTGTCTTTCATCAGATTACATGCTCCATAAAAGAGGGGATTTTATTCATTTTTTATTCTTTCTACTTATGCCTGATATAATTGCAGCTCAATATGAATAAAACAACTGGATCTAGTTCCTAGCCTGACAATTTTGAGTTGAAATACATTATCCCCCTACTTATTCTTTCAGCAGTTTTCTGCCTTTGTGCATTTCACAATTGTTCTAATGCATGAAAAAAGCTTAACATAGTAAGTAACTGGCACAGAGTAACATGTACTAAATAATCATACTGATACAATTAAGTCCCCTACTTCAAGTAATTCTCCATTCCTTTCCCTCAACTCTGATACTGAAACCAGAGTCTTCACTTTACAGGCAACATTCTGATCTCAGGCACAGCTAGGTGGCATGAGCATTTGTAAGTGTTGTGCAAATTTTAGGATGAAGTTAGTACAAAGTCCTTGAACTCTCAATCACTGGGACTTTACTTCCTGGTCCTCACAAAAATGTATTTTTTGGCTCACATGCAATTACAATATTATAAGAGAGAAACACCAAATTTTCTGTAGTAACATAGGCATTAAATGCTAAAATAATATTAAACAAAGGCAAATTAATTTGGCTTGGGTCACAAATGAAGTCACTACAGAGTTAAATATTAGCAAAGTGTTTAAAGATGACAGATACATTAATAAAGAATGTTTACTCATAAAAAAGCAGAGTCAACAAAGTTCATGAATTATATAAGAAACCACAATAGAACTTGAAGGAGCAAGTCATAGGGTTGGTGGAGACCAGGATTCAAGGGCTATGAAACTTTCAAAGTTCAAAGGGGATCTGTTGGACAGGTATTACGTGTCATGGCGTAGAGCCACTTACTTTTGATAAACCCCAGATGAAGAGATTTTTATTCTAGAACAATAACTAAAGTTTAAAATTGATTCAGGGGGAAGAATGTGGTACATAGCTTTTTAAATGTGGATCAGTAGCTTGGAACAGTGTGGAGAGAGAAAGCCATTATTTCAATCATATAAGGCATTCTTTTTTTTTTTGTACAGCCAGTGTCACACAGCTCACAGCAACCGCCATCCCCTGGGCTTTGGCGTTTCTCTTTTTTTTTTTTTTTTTTGAACATTGTCTATTAACTTTATTTATTGTGTTCTTACTGTGCAGAAGCTTTTTTTTTTTTTTAATAATTTTATTGAATCATAATTATGTACATTGGTGCAATCACAGGGCACGATTCATATACATTCAGAAATATTTTGATCATACTGTTACAGATATCCTTCATGGCATTTCCTTGATCACTATA
>CAUYON010077132.1:0-43057 GCA_963573935.1 Arctocebus calabarensis
TTAGCCCATTGAGCCACAGGCGCCGAGCCTATTGCCCTTTTCAAAAAACCCAACTTTTAGATTTATTGATCTGTTGTATAATCCTTTTGTTTTCAATTTCAATTAATTGTACTCTAATTTTGGTTATTTCTTTTCTTCTGCGGGGTTTGGGCTTGGAATGTTCCTCCTTTCTAGTTGCTTGAGCTGTCCCGTTAAGTTGTTAACTTCCTCTCTTTCCGTTCTCTTGAGGAAGGCTTGTAGTGATATAAATTTCCCTCTTAGGACTGCCTTTGCTGTATCCCAGAGGTTCTGATAATTCATGTCTTCACTGTCATTTTGTTCCAAAAATTTGGTAATTTCCTTCTTAATCTTGTCTATGGCCCATCTATCATTCAAGATAAGGTTATTTAGCATCCATGTTTTTGTATGAATATGCAGATTCTTGTTATTGAATTCCTCTTTTATTCCATGATGGTCTGAGGAGATGCAAGGAATAATGTCTAGTCTTTTAAATTTGCTGAGGTTAGACTTGTGACCTATGATGTGATCAATTTTGGAGTATGTTCCATGGGCTTATGAGAAGAATACGTATTCAGTTTTGTTAGGATGAAATGTTCTGTAGATGTCTGTTAAATCCAAATGTTGAATGGTTAAGTTTAAATATAAAATTTCTTTGCTTAGCTTCTTATTGGAGGATCTACCCAATAGATCCTCCAATACTGGTAAAGGAGTGTTAAATTCTCCAACTACTATGGAGCTGGAGGAAATCAAGTTGCTCATGTCCTTTAGAGTTTCTCTTATAAATTGAGGTGCATTCTGGTCGAGTGCATAAATATTAATAATTGAAATCTCATCATATTGAGTTTTACCCTTAACAAATATGAAGTGTCCATCCTTATCCTTTCCTACTTTGGTTGATTTAAAGCCTATTGTGTCTGTGAGTAAAACTGAATACCTGCTTTTTTCTGCTTTCCATTTGCCTGGAATATAGATGACCATCCCTTCACCCTGAGTCTATATTTATCTTGTGGGGTAAGATGAGATTCTTGTATTCAACAGATATCTGGCCTGAGTTTTTGTATCCCATCAGCCAGCCTGTGCCTCTCTAGAGTGCAATGTAATCCATTCACATTAATTGAGATTATTGATAAGCCTTGTAGAATTTTGGGTATTGAGTTTTTCAAAAGTTCAGTGGACATTTTTAATCCTTTCGCCACTGTGGAAGTTGGAATTTGATCAAAAGTTTCTGAGTGCCTTTACTTTTGTGGTGGAGGATTGTGCTGGTTATTGTCGAGGCTACGACTAAGAATAACCTGGAGAGCTGGTTTAGTTATGACAAGTTTCTTCAACATGTGAATGTCATTAAACTATTCAATTTCTCCATCATAAATGAATCTCAATTTAGCCGGATGCAGTATCCTGGGTTTAAAGTTATTTTGTTTTAGGAGAATAAATGTCGATGACCACTCTCTTCTAGCTTGAAAGGTTTCAGCAGGGAGATGTGCAGTTATTCTAATATTCTTCCCCTTGTAGGGTATGGTTTTCTTACATTTGGCTGCTTTCAGAATTTTCTCCTTCATATTAAATTTAGTGAAGTTAATTATGATGTGCCTGGGGGATGTCTTATTCGGGTTGAATTGTCTTGGGGTTCTGAAAATCTCTACCTGAATTTCAGAATTCTGGTCATGTCTGCAAAGTTCTCTTTCATAATCTCATGAAGAAGAGCCTCTGTGCCTTGTGAAGCCACTTCATTGCTTTCAGGGATCCTTATAATATTCGTTTTCTTTGAATTATCCCAGAGCTCTCTGAGAGAATGATCCGTTTTTGCTCTCCATTTCTCTTCCTCTTTGAGAGTTTGGGAGCATTCAAAAGGTTTGTCTTCAGTGTCAGAAATCCTTTCTTCTGCTTGCTCCATTCTGTTACTGAGGGATTCTACTGTATTTCTCAGATCTTTGAGGGCTGCAAATACTTGTCTTAATGTGTTGAAATCTTTGGTGATTTTTTTTCTTTGAATTCATTGAAATCTTGAGACAACTTTTGAAATGGTCCTTGAATTTCTAATTCCAATTTTACCTCTATTCTATTGATATTATTTGCAATCCAAATTCTGAATTCGAGTTCTGTCTTCACAGCCATCTGATTATGAATGGGATCTTCAGTTGAGTCTGCCAAATTATTTCTTGGGGGGGTTGATCTACTCTGGTTATTCATGTTATCGGAGTTTTTCTGCTGATTCTGCCCCATGATTATTTTACACCATTTGGCTAGATGTGCAGATAAGGAGAAGTTGGGCTGGAGCTTCCAGGAGTAGTGATTAGCCAGTCCTTTGCCCAAAAGATGGTAATGGTGTCTGTACCTTTTCTCCTAGAGTTTTGCCAAGGACTCGTATAGTGCTACCGCTTGAGAAACTGGGTGCCTTCTTGGTGTGGTGGGGCTAAGTGGCTCTGTCTTATTTTTAGCTGGTCTCTGTCTTGCCGTAGTGAATCAGTTATTCTGGGTTGAAGTCTCAGCTGTGGAGAAATAACAGCAATTAAGTCACCCCACCCACCACAGGCAACAATTGGAAAAGGAAAATCAAACCTTCCCACACCCACACACCCAGAGGACCACTTTGGGTAGTCCTCGGGTGATTGGCCAAGTTCAAGAGGTCCAAATAAATTGTCCCAGTCAGCTTTGATCTCAGGTGGGAGAGTTCAAAAGGTCCCTGGCAACAAGATATGAGGGGTCTGTTGGCAGCTCAAGTATGACTCACTCTGGTGCTCTGTGAGGTCAGAAGGACCCACCCAGCCAATAAATTAGTCTGGGAAATTTGTTGCCCCCTTCCCTACCTTGCACCTCTGTCACACCCAGTCACTGGTAACTCCAATGAGCAGATGCTCCAGGGGTTTGTGCCTGCCTGAGTCACAGGGAGATCTGTATCTCCTCAGCCAGGCTGTCAATCTCTGCCACTATCCAGCAGGGGGAGGTGAGGTCTCACAACCTTGGGTGCTTAATGTGGGCAGGGGTAGTTCACTCAGTTCCAGCCCTGCCCCTGATTGATGTTGCTGACAGAACAGAACAACTTCGCAGAATTTGTTTCAGTCCCAGATATATTCTCCTGTGGATCAGATGCTGTTTGAGCAACTCAGCCCGGTTTATGCTGCTGCCCAGTCTTTGCCATTTGTGTTGGGGAGAATGTGGTCAGAGCTTGGCATTCAACTGTCAGTTCCAGCCTCTGGCTGTCTGGCTTTGTCTTATCTATGATCCCCTGAGGGTCAGGTGTGTCTGAAGCTCAGTAAAGCAGTCCTTTGGGTCAGCCCCACCCTGGGAATCTTCTGTCTCTGCCTGTGCATATTCTAGTCCCTGTGCTCCACCCAGGCCGGTACCGCCTCAGGGATGCCCTTTACTCTCTGGGCCTGCGTTTCCATTCCAGATCTGTTCTGCCAGTGGCTGCCACTGGAGAAGATGCCTGGCTTCCTCTGGTTGCCTAGAGAGACTATGAGTGTCCTTTCAAAATATCCCCAGGGGTGTGAGCCCTATTATTCACACCACTGCCACTGCTGCTCTGTGCCTTGGGGTACTGCCACTCCTGTATGGTTCCCTCTCAGTTGACCGTCCTCTCCTTTTTCCCATGCCAGAGAATTAGCACAGATCAGCAGCAGCCTGTGCCCCATCCACACCCCTTGAGAAATTGCCCAAGAATCTGGACTCCATGGGGGACAGGCTTCCAGACCTTGGGGTGAGAGTGGAAGGAATTACTGGGAGTTCAAAATTGCAGGAAGAGAATATATATGGTTTTATTCCTGGCAGGAGAGTGCCATGGCACCCTAGTAGGTGAAGGAGGTCTGGGTTTTAGAGGGTCTCTCCCATGGGATAAAATGGGAGGATATTTGAACTCAACTTGCTTGTTGGTATGGAGTATACTGTTAGCCATTCTCATGGGGGAGGGGAATCCTGTCCACTTAGTGATGGATTTTGTACCTTTTGTTTGTATCCTGGGGGTTGTAGCTTGCCTCTGCAGGGTTGATGTGTGTTCTTCAACCTTCTTTCTTGGCTCAGAACTTGCTAAAGTTCTGTCCTTTAACTCTCCTTCTGGACGGGAGCCTTTGTGGAAAGCTGGCTCCAGTTGGCTATCTTGCCTCTGCTCTCTGGTATTCATGCTTTTTGAATCTTTTTGAATCTTCTACCCTAAGATTATGAAGTTATTCTACTATAGCAGAATAATATATTTTCTTCCAAACACTTTTGATTTTTGTGTACTTATTTATTTTATCTTTCACGTTATATTCTGTATTAAATTATTGTTTTAACACCTCCAGAGCAATGCAAAATTATGAAAATATGTAATATTATTTATCTCACACATGTAATATTGTCATGTATTTCTGCATTCAGTTAGGAAAGACATCAGTATCATTGTTTCAAACAGTTAATATCCATTTGGATTTATTCAGTTATTTATCTTTTCCTGTTCCCGTCACAACTTTCTCTTTTACCAGGCTTCCTTCAAGAGATGTTTCCACACTCTGAGAAGAATTCTCTTAAAAGAAATACTACTCTCTTCAGTGAAGATCAACAAGTTCTTTCAGTTTTTCAATTTTTGTGTGACAATGTCTTTATTTTTCTTCACTTTTTTTGGATAATACCACCAATACCATATACAGTAGAACCTTCATAGTTTACCACCTCCTTAGTTGACCTAATTTTCATAGACCAGACGTGTGTCACATGTGCCTATCAGTAAAGCAGGCCTAGTTCCTTAAGTTGACCACCTTTGTGTGTTGACCAGTTTGCTGCAGTCTCGTGGGTGGTCAACTTACCAAGGTTCTACTGTATTTTAGATATTTCCCATGTTCTATGTATCTCTTAAAATCTGTAAAATCTCTCCATGATACAATCCAGATCAAGAGTCTAGTTCATTTTCTTCCTTTGTCTGTGTCTATCCTGTTAATAATAACCTTCCCAAAATAGGCTTGTCCATTTTTTTCATTTCTCCATTTCAGTTATGGGATATTTTTATTTATAAAAGGATTATTTATTTTTTAATAGATTCTAGTTCTCTGGTGAAATTATTCAGAAAATTATCCATAATTTTCTCTATTTTTGTGTCCATATTAATCATAATTCTTTTAAAATCCAACATCTGGATTGTTTCTGTTATCCAACATTTTCTGTAGACTTATGGTCATTTGGTCCTGTTTCTTGATATGTCTAGAACACGTTTTTACTAATGCTTACTTGTCATATATGAAATGAGTGTAGTCTGTGGGCAATGTCTTCTTCAGAGAGGATTTATCTTTCTTCTGAGAGGCAGATGGTCTCAAGAGATCACCTAATCTAGTTGAGGCATGTTTGGAGCATTGCTGCATTACCAGTTTGCCTTCACTCCTCAGGGCATGGTCTTCACAGGTCTTGGGGGGAGCCTGTGAACTATCTCCAGGGCCTTCCACACCTGCTGTCTCCTAGTGTCATGAGCTGCAGACCTCTGCTCAGTTATCATTTCTGTTCTCTTTTCATCTTGGATTCTCAGTGTTTTGTTCCACGAACACACGCTTGGGAGGTGGCAAATATCTCAAGAGGAAATTGCAAGCAGGAGTTGTGGATCAATCCTCTGTTTCCTACCTCTCCCAGACCTTATCTTCTTAATTCCAAGGCACTGTGGCATCTCCAGAATTCAACTTCTCCACCAGCCAGTGAGTCTGCACACACTGGGGGCTGTAGCATTGTCTTAATTCCTTTCTCCCATACTGTGCCCTTATCCCAGGGAAAGAGCAAAGCATTTACATAACCTTCCTTGCTTTCTTGGATTATGGTCCCTCAAGTCCTGACTGCTTTGGCCTGGACTTATTCCACGTGTTTCTTTTTATTTTTAATCCAGGTTTTTGTAGCTGTTTTTACAGTATATCTCATGTCCTGAGTGTTTTCTTACGTGCATTCTCATTTAATTCTCAGCTTCTGAAGTCAATTGTATTCCCACTTTTTAGGGATTAAAAAGGGGCTAATAAATGAAAGCTGAGACTTTAAACCAAGGTCAGAGTGCCCTGAAAGCCTGTCTGCTTTCATATAAACTGCCTCATCAAATGGTAGTCACACCACAATCTGCAGACACAGTTTCTTAATTTTATTTATGGGAATACCACTTGAGTCATGTCCCTTTTGATGAAACCCCTGGCAGACAACCTGAGAATTTACTTTTCACCCTAATGGCCAGTGTCTGTCAAAAAGGAAACCAGAAAGATGTTTTGACATCCCAGAATATGACACCAGATTTTAAAATATGTCAGAAAACTCCAGCTAACATATTGCCAAGAGGGGGAAAAAAATAACCACGCATGTGATGCTGCATTTCCTCAAGAACTTTAAGGTGATTTGGAATTATCTTGTATGAACAGTGTAATAGAAGTGATGAAAATTACTTAGAACAGCTGCACTTGCCTTGAAGCTCTGAGGATGCTGAAAATTTCAGTGAGCGACTTTTCTCTGTTAACATAAAGGTGGGAAGCTCTGCATTTACTATTGAATGACTTACAGGGGAATCATTGCTTCCAGGTGATTTCAAGAGAATGATTGAGATAAATCACATATGGTGTGGGTGCATAGTACAACTATTAAACATCTCTTTTCCCCAGTGCTCTCCTGATACTCTGTACCTTTCAGCAGCTCCTGAGACTGGTTTACTGTTTTAAGAATCTTCCAGAGTCATCTCTTAAAGCATAGCAGAATTCACTAATGTGGACAACCTATGTGCTATCAGCAGAAATTCTGCATAAAATATAATTTAAAAAATAGTTTGTTGTAATTGTAAGAAATGGAAATACTCAGGCAGCATTAAAGGATGGCTGCACAGCCAATATTCTAAACAGATGAGATAATGCCTCTGAGACCAAGAGAATGATGAGAAGTGAACATAGGCAGTAATGGCCAGAACAAGAGTTTGCACAAGCAAAAAAGAATAGAAGAGGTGGCCTAGAGTCTGTGCTAGGCAAGGGGTGAACTAAATGCCCTATATAAACCTGGTAGGGATGCATTCTCCGTAATATTATTGATGATTGACCATGTTCTAGCATTGTCCTAATTTCACATGCATTATGTAGTTTAATTCTTATAATAGTTATACATGTGTTAGGTAGACTGGCTGTATTTCAAATAGACCAAATTGTGTGTAATGGTTCCACCATCACAGAAGTTTATTTCTGTTTCTTGTAATAGTATTGGATCAAACAGGCATATAGGCCAACATGGTAGTTGTTCTTGCAGTCATTCAGGAACGCTGGCTGATGGAAGCTCTGCTGTCTTCAAATTTGTTTTCCAAGATTGCTTTGAAGTTGGTCTTTGTTTTGGCCAGAGGGATGGAGAAAGGAGACGGAAGATACCTAAAGGAAGGTTTTTATAGGCCAGGCATGGAAGTGGTTCTTATCACTTTCATTGACTAAACTCAGTTAAATGACTACAGCTGACCCCAAGGGAGGCTGGGAAGAATATTCAGGCTTTGTATTCTGGAAGAAGAAGTAGTTCAGTGAACAAGGAGTAGTCTCTGCCATAAACTTATGGAAGGATCATATTATTATCATTATTTTACATATAAGGAACGTGAATACACAGAAACTAACTGCTTGAAGTTATAGAGAAGTTGGGATTAAAACCCCAATCACCTGGCCCCCAGTTATGGATTGTCCCCTGTCAGCAATATATTATTATGTTAAACTGCCTTTCTTTGTAAAAGAGGAAGTCAGATACTACAACAGCCAAGACCAGGAAAGTGGGAGTAAAATAAACAACTGCTCTGGTAGAAAAGTAGATTCCTATGGGAAAAAACTGAACTCCTGACTGTGCTATGTATTAAGGGTAATTCTAAATTTTCGTTAGTACATGGTGTAAGATTCCAAGTTCAGAAGTTCATGACTCAAAAAGACCATCAGGGCTTAGCAGAAGCTAAGGTAAAGTGACTTTGCAGGGCTGTGTCCACAACAGAGGGCTCGGTGAATAACAAAGAGGGAAAAGAAACACTGAGGCTGAGCTCATTTGAAGATACATGGAAAAATTAACTCAGGGTAAAGATCAGACCAAAATCACAACTGTAAGATTCTTTTGGCTGGACTAAAAGGGCTTCTCTGAAAGCAATCTCACATATGGCCAGCCCATCTCAAGAAGAAATGGAAAAATTTTAGTTTCATATGTAATACACTTACCTTTTTGAAAAAAAAAAAATTACCAGCTTGGTCTGAAAAGGACTTTTCATTCAGTTCAAAATGAAAAGCATTCTCTGTGGCCTCAACTCTCAACCATCTATGGGAAAGAAGCAATCTGAGAATGCCAGCAGCTGGGAGTAGCACCACTGTCCTGGGAAGGATGGAAGACTCAGAGGGTGAACCAAAGCCATGGAGAACCATACCATGGTGCAATGCCAGGATGTACTTGGGCCAGTGAGTGCCACATGACTTAGTATCCCATTCAGCGCCTTTTTGTTCTACTGGATTGTCTGTTGTGATTAATTTATCTCTGTTTCACTGTATGTTGGATGATCATGAATGGGGTTATTGTCTCTTTATTCAAAGCCCTTTTATGCAAGAGCGATAAGAACTGACACATACCTGAGGGATGGCTCTTCAAGATCTTTGTCTGCTTCTGGACCTGGCATAGGTGGCAAGATCCTGGCTTCTACCCTGACCCTGATGCCATGCTGGAGTGAGGCTCACAGGCTACTGAGGAGGGGAGACTGTTTTGCGTGTGGGAAGGGGATGAGCCATTGGATATCTAAAGGAATACCAAGAAAGCTAATTGGCACATGTAGCCCCCCAGGGCACACACCCCTCCCTCACTGAATCTGCGTGACCTGTGATTCACCACTAGAATGAGGTGGGAAAAGTGGCTGTGTCCATTTTGGGCCTGTGCCTTCCAAAGGCCAGGTGGTTTTTGCTTTGCAATTTGGGGATCACTGAGCTGTGATATAAAATGTTTGGTTATCATGTGTGAGACACCACAGAGGCCACAGTAGAGGCTCAGCAAGGGGGCCAGGCCTGAACTCACCTAGCGAGAGAGAGAGTGGCCCAGCCATCACAAGCATCCAAGCCAAGCCCAACACTCCTACTCAGCCCACTGAGGTGCCAGACATTGGCTGGCTCAGCTTAGACTTCTTAGCCCAGTCAACACCCCAGAGATTTGCAACACAAGCCAATATCAGTGAAGTAGAAGACTAAGACAGTTGGAACCACTGGCTCCCCAAATGAGTGTATGGGTGTTGTTTTAAGTCATTACTTTTATGGGTAGTTTGTTATGCAAGACACAGAAACCAAAATAGTTGTGCTAGTACTGCCTACAGCAGATGCTCCCAGGCTCCTTGTGTGAAACCATCTCTGTGTAGCTCTCTGCCCTCTCCAACTCCCACTCTCCATGATGGTACCCCAGCCTCCACATGTGCAGGCAGCATTGCTATCTCTGCCCTTAACTGATATAGCACCCCTTTGTTGGGGTCCCATCCTGAGAGCAGAGTTGGCTGAGACCTGTGGAAATTGGAGGCTGACGAAATATAGAGTTAGAAGTGACAGTAAAAAAAGACAAGAGACACAGAGTAGAATTAAACATGGGAGCTCAGGGGTCCATTGCCTGTCATGGGATTCAGCAATGGCCTAGAGTGTTTGCTCTACTCTGATTTTATTGAAGTCTATTTGTCCAAAGGGTAAGATGAGGGAGGGAACAAAGATGTCAGCAGTTTCTTGGATTGAAACATATCAACTCCTATTATTATTATTAATCTTAAGGGTAACCTTCAGAAATCTGAAATCTGAGCCTTGTATTGGGAGAACCTCCTGCTTGAGGTTACAGATACAGATTTCTAGGCGCCACTAGTTCTCTGTGGAGTAAAATGCCAGCAGTGTTAATTTCATCTTAGGGATCAGTGGGAGGGAGGCATTTTCCTCCCATCACCACCACAGAGGATTTTCCTCTGCAATAAGGGATGTAAACTCTTTTGCCCATATCTCAGAGCTCGAGCTACTCCCTTGGTCTCTGCCCTAGGCAAATACAAATCTCCACAAAGGGTGTCTTCTATGCCTATTTAATGCACAGGAAATGCCCTAGAAGATGTATCTTTCCTAAGACTTGCCATACTCTCTTCTATGGCCATTACTCTCCTCAGAGTGCTCACAGACTCAGTAGGGTGTTTGTAAGCTGTATCCTCAACAGATTAGAATTTAAGAAAAGGTAAGAAGCTTGATAGCAATGGCTAGCTTAACTGTAAACTAGATGACTTTTCTTTGTCCTGACTCACTCAGCTTACTTTTTAGTTTTCCTCTTTTTCTGGGGGTGCTTTCCATTGCCAAGAATGGGGTCCTCGGTCCTCATTCTCCCAGCATCCCTTCCCCCAATTTGGGGGGCCCCTTAGGTTTTCCCAAAGAAGAAAAATAAAATAACCTAATAAAAGAGCAATAATAGCACAGGATGAAATTAGGAGCCCCAGTGACTAAACAAAAGGAAAAGATTAAAATAAGAACAGTAAGCAGGAGAAGTCTGCTCTATGAATGCTGAGCAGCAAACCAGCATATGGCACCAATTCCATGTATTTTTATGCATATGGATTTATGGTAATGGTACGGCCTATGTGGAGAAAGCTGTCCACTTGCCAGTGGGTATATGCATTTGAAATGGCCAGATGTCTCTACCCAAACCTGGAGAGCAATTTTGGAGCCATGAAAAGTCAACTCAGGTTACAAATAACATTTCTAATTCCTTCTAACTATATCCTAGAAATTAAAAAAAAAAAAAAATGAGACCACTAAATGTTCCAGAAAACACTAAGTTAATCTCAAAACCAGATGCCTACAAGGGCATGAGTGAACAGCTTTTATCCCCTCATGAAGTATTTTTCTACATTTTTATTTTTGGATATTTCAAAAATAAACCAAGGCAAAAGGAATATTTTGTACAAATGTGAAAAGAATGTTATAACATATCCCCTTATGCCCACCTCTTGGGTTCAACAATTACCCATTCTTGGACAGCCTTACTTCTAACCTCTTCCATATTTTCCAAATTATTCCCCCCTCCCAATCTGGGATATCATCTACAGTGATTTTATTCACAAACATTTCAGTGTCTATCTTTGGAACAAGAGGATTTTTTTAAGCCTACTGCACCTATAAAATAGAAAATTTATTCTTTCTAATTATCGCATTGCCAGCCACTGTTCAAATTTTTAATTGTCTCCTAAATGCTATGTTTTGTATGATTTATTTATTTATAATAATATTTAAACGAAGTCCACATATTATAATAGAATGTGTTTCTTAAAATCTACTCTCTTAGCACATTTTAAATATGAAATACAATACTATTCAGTATCCTCAGCTACTCTACACTATGTTTCCAAAACTTTTATCTCGTAACAGAAAGTTTGTACTCTTTGCCTGGCATCTGCCCACTTCCATAAGCCCCAGCCCCCAACAACCACAATTTTACTTTATTACCATGATTTTAACTTATTAGATTTTACATATAAGTGAGATAATGCGGTATTTGTCTTTCTACATCTGTTTTATTTTATTTAGCATTATATCATCCAGGTTCATCTATATTATTATAAATGGCAGGATTTCCTTCTTTTATAAGGATGAATAAAATATATTCCTATATGTGTATATACATCTCTCTCTATATAATATGATATGTATACATATAAATGTACACACATGTATAATCCCATTTTTATTACTCATTCATCCATCAATAGGTGCTTAGGTTGTGCAGATATCTTGGCTATTGTGAATACAAGGCAAAGAACATAGAAATACAGATATTTCTCCAAGATTGTGGCTTTATTTCTTTTGAATATATATCTAGAAGAGGGATTCAAAATGCCAAAATCCTCAGCAAAATACTAGCAAACCAAATTCAATAGTACATCAAGAGGATAATAAACTACCATCCTGTAGGATTCATTCCTTGGATACAAGGATGGTTTAACATACACAAATCAATAAATGTGATACACCACATCAACAGAATGGAAACCATTAAAAAATCATATGATTATCTTATAATCATCTCAAAAGATGCAGAAAAGTCATTTGACAAAATTCAACATCCTCCTGTGATAAAAAACTCTAAACAGATTAGGTATAGGAGGAATGTACCTCAACATAATAAATGTCATATATTATAAACCCACATCTAATATTCTACTTAAGGTGTGGGGGGAAGTTGAAAGCTTTTCCTCTAAGAGCAGGAATAAGGCAAGGATGTTAATTCTTACCGGGACTGTTTAACATAGTATTGGAAGTCCCAGCCAGAACAATTAAGCAAGAGAAAGAAATAAAAGGCATCCAAATGGGAAAGAGAGAAGTATATGTATTTTGCTGTAATCTTCTCCTGTCTGATGTAAAAGACAGCAGCATGAAGCAATTTTTAGAATGCTATATTGATTGATTTAGATTGCCTGGAGATGTAATTGTATGACAACAACAGCACAAAGGAGTAGAGAGGAAATAGAGCTACCTGGGAGCAAAATGTCCATATGCAATTGAATTAAGTTAGTATTAATTCAGGTTAGTTGTATTAAATTCAAATGTTAGTTGTATGCTAGGGTGACTGTTAAGATTAACTCAAAAATCATAATAAGAGAAACCAAAAAGGAATTTAAATACTCTGTTCTATTAGAAGATATTTACTTAAGACAAAAGGAGGTAGTAAGAGAACAATAGAAAAACAAAGAGATAATACTCTGTTCTATTAGAAGATATTTACTTAAGACAAAAGGAGGTAGTAAGAGAACAATAGAAAAACCTAGAAAACAAACAGCAGAGTGATAAATGTAAATTCTAATTTATCAGTAACATTAAACACAAATGAATTAAGTACTCCAATTGCAAGAAAGGGTATAGCATAATGTATACCTAATAATGTATAGCATAATGTATATATAATGTATACCAGTAACATTAAACATAAATGAATTAAGTACTCCAATTGCAAGAGAGGGTATAGCATAATGTACACAAAATAAAAACAATTTCTAGTTATATTCTATGTACAAGAAACATACTCTAGATCAGTGGTTCTCAACCTTCCTAATGCTGTGACCCTTTACAGTTCCTCCTGTTGTGGCGACCCCCAACCATAAAATTATTTTCATTGCTACTTCATGAAGTAGCAACACGTGGAACTGTATTAAAGGATCACAGCTTTAGGAAGGTTGAGAACCACTGCTCTAGATTAAAAGAAGTAAATACATTGAAAGGAAAAGAATGTTAGACTTTAACAGAAATGTTACTAAAAAGACTTTCTATAGAGATAAAAATAGTCAATCAACATAAAGAAACTATCTATATACAGTACATGCACCTTACAAACGATGCAGTCCCAAAATTAGGTGAAAAGAAAAACTGACAGAGTTGAAGAATGACATAGACAATTTGACAATAGCTAGAGGTTCCACTAACCCACTTTCAATAATAGCCATAAAAGGGAGATATGAGATCAGCAAGGAGAGACTGCGCCAACACTATGCAGAATTTGAACAGCAATAAAACCACTGTGCTAGAAACACTGATTGAGCATTCCAGCCAACATCAGAATAGACATTGTTGTCAAGAACATATGGAACATTCTTCATTATAAACCATGTTCTAGTCCATAAAAACCTCAATAAATTTAAAAGAATTACAATTATACAGAAGTATATTTTACCACCAAAACGAATTAATCAGAAATCAGTAACAGAAGGATATTTGGTAAATTCACAAGCATGTAGAAATAACACACTTCCAAATAACTAACAGGTCAAACAATAAACCATAAGTGAAACTGAACAGTGTTTTGAGAGGAATGAAAATGAAAACACAATACACCAAAACTTAAGAAATGCAGCTAATCATTTTATAGCTGTAAATGCACATATTTAAAAAATAATAAAGTCAAATACATAGAAACAGAAAGTAGAACAGTAGTTATAAGAGAAGGGGAAATGGGGAGATGTCGGTCAAAGTGTCAAGTTACATTTATGTGGGAGAAATCACAGTGGAGATCTAATGTACAGCAGGAGGACAATAGTCAATAATACTGTACAGTAAAATGGAAATTGCTAAGGAATTACATTTTAGGTGGGATTATTACCCACGCACACACACAAAACAGGTAACTACCTGAGGTGATGGATATGTTGATTTCCTTCACTGTATCAGTCATTTCACTATACATATATATAACAAACCATCATGTTTGGCCTTAAAAATACATAATACAATTTTTTTAAGTAAGAAAGTTATAAAATCAATAATTTGATCTTAAGCAACTAGAAAAAGAAGAACAAATGAAACTCTAAGCAAGGAGAGTGAGTGTTATAATAAATATTACTTTGAGTATCAATAAAGCAGAGAACAACAAAACAGTAGAGAAATCAGCCACAAAAAGATCAAAGTTAAAAAGTCTTTAAACAGACCAAGAATAAAAGAGAGAAAACTCAAAAATAATAAAAGAGAAGACACTCTTTCTGACTTTACAGAATTTATGAAAAAGAAAATGATCATAAGGCAATAGTAGGAAGCAATCCATGGCAAAAAAAAAATTAGATAACCTAGATAAAATGGACAAATTCTTAGAAAGCAATAACTTACAAAATTGACTCAAGAAAAAATAGAAAATGTGAATAAACCTATAAGTAAAGTCCTTTAATTAGTCATTTTAAAATATCCCCTCCAAAAAAGACCAGGTTTATATGACGTCAATGGTGAACTTTACCAAACATTCAAAGGTAATGTATTCTCCATCTTTCAGAAGTTCTTTCTAAGGTAAGGAGACACTGCCCATCTGATTATATGAGGCTAGGATTGCTCTGATATGAAAATAAAACAAGGGCATCTCAAGAAAAGGAAACCACAGACCAATAAGTATCACGTGTGAGTATACCTACAAATACCCTCCAACAAAACAGTGGCAAAATGAAGTCAGAAAACTATAAAAAGATTATAATAAAGTATTACTCATCCCAGTAATGCAAATTCAGTATAACATTTGGATTATTCTACAATTAGTGAATGAAGAATACAGTCCATGTGTTCACCCCAACAGATTCGTAAAAGGCATTTGACAAAATCTTACACTGTTCTGAGATCAACAGCAGCAAACAACTCAAACAACACAAGATTAGAAAGGAGCTTCCTCAGCTCCAGAAAAGGACTCCAAGGAAAATGCAAATCTAAGAGACGGGGCGAGATGTCCTGTCACCGTTTCTGTTCCGAATCATACTGGTAGGGGTCTATCCAGGTCAATCAAAACAGGGAGAAAAAATAAGAAAAGGCAAGGTTAGAATCAAAGAAGCAAAACTATCTGTATTTACAGATTATACGATCTTATATATGGGAAACCCTGGGAAACACACACACACACACACACACTGCAAGCAATAGATACGGGCAGAGAAGTTCTACACACTACCAGGGAACAATCTAAACAAGCAATTAAGAAAACAATTCCATTCACCCTCAAAAAGCACGAGTACTATGTGTCTGTGAGGGACTGAAACACAACATCGAGGAGGCCTAAAAGCCCAGGCTGCGCTGTGGGAACCCAGGCACTGTCTGCCTCCGGCCCCTGGCGGCCGTGAGACCGGGGCGGCCAGCGCAGCCACACGGGGGAGGCCAAGAGGCCCAGGGCAGGTGCGGTGGGGGGCGCTCCGCGGACACCCAGAGCCCTGCTCAGGACACGCCGGGCCTTTGCTGGGTGGCTCTGGTCTGCAGGAAGAAAGCTCGGTACCGGCCTTTCTTCTCAGCCGCCCCGGGCTCTTCCCTTCGCTCCTGGAGTCTGTTCTGCCTGCATTCTGCCTGTCTTTTTCCCGGGATGGTCCGTTGGTCTTGGGCTTCAAATCGCCTGCACCGACTCCTTTCCTGAAATTGCTCCATGTTTCTTTTCCCTTCCTCTGCGTCCTAAATATTGAGTGTAAATAAAGTAGAGAACACTTTGTCACTTAAATGTCACTTAAATGTGCCCCTGAAAGGAGATCCGAAGGAGACCTAAGTGCGCCCTCCAGCCTGGATTTTATATCTCCACTAGGGAGTGAGTTAAGGATGAAACTAAACAGGGGATACAGACTGAAGCTCACCTGCGAGCTAAGGCAGAGACAATGATCTCCCAGCGGGACTCGCGGGGTCAGAGCCACCAGTCCCGCCACACTTTGCTTTTCATGACGGTCCACTGGGTGCACCAGCCAGCGAGCTTCTAGGAAGGCCCTGCCTGTCCGTCAACACCCACCGTCAGTCCCCCCCACACCCGGAAATCCTCTTAGATCCTACCAGCTCAAATCAATCATGGCCTTGTTGTTGTTTGTTACATTCATAAGGGTTTGACAGCCTGTCCACCAACGGAAATAGTCATTACTGTCCTGTCATTCATTGCTATGCAACAAGTTAGGTCGGTAAGTTAGTGGCATGAAATAGTCATTTGTGGTTCAGGAATTTATAAGAAGCCAAATGCGGACTGCTCCATGACATCTGGGCTCAGTGACTGAGCCTCACAGCCTGAGGGTGACCCCACAGTGGGCAACTGAACCATTTGAATACTCATCCACTCATGTGCTTGACATGAGGCTCCTGTCAGCAGGAAACTCAACCCTGGCCTTATTCTGGAATACCTGCATGTGGCCTTTTCCATAGCCTGAGTTTCCTCAGAACAAGATGACTGTGTCTCCAGAGTGATCTTCCTCCCCTCAAATACCCAGGGCAAACTGCCTTGCATTTGCTCAATCAGCCATGGAAATCGCAGGCTGCTGGTACCTTGTAGTCACTGAGGCTTTTCAAGGTCAAGGAGAAAGAAAGAAGTCCCCATCTTGGGATGGAGAAATGGCTAGGTTTTGGGACAGCAACGGGGGCCAGAAAAACTGATGCGATCATTTTTGGAGATACAATGTGCCACAAGGTGTGAAATGAAATTCCCAGTGGGACAGAGACTGAAGTCAGCGAGGCTGCCACTGTTTTGGAAATTACAAAACTCCGAATTAGAAACAGAATTCTGGACTCCACTGATTCTGATTTTAGGCTCTGTGTTTGAACCGATATGTAATAATTATTAAGTAATCAGTTAATCTCTTAGATTGCTAGAAAGTTGATTAAACTGTTCTGAAGATTGAAATACTAAAATCATAATGGGAGTGAAGAAGGGGCATTTTAATAAGTCTCAAGGCCTTAGAACCAAGCCCTTGGGCATGTTCTGTCTGTGCTGAGGGCATTGCTTTGTGCTTGCTACAAGTTTCAGGTAAAACCAGAGAAGCAAACTTTACAAGGGTGTAAACCTTTCTCTTTCTCTGCCACACATTAGAAGAAATGTTGTCTGGAGCCACACAGTAAATACACAGACACCAATGATTAGATTAAAAGGTCCATGCACAGTTTTTGTGATATCGGACACCACAGATCAGCAAAAAAGTCCTCACAAAATCAGCATGCAGCCCATGGTCTACATGGACATCCCTGGCCTAGACAAACAGATAAGCTTTACATATAAAACAAATTTTGGGATATAAAAGTGCTACATTTAATGCAATAAATGCTAAAGTGCATGATACAGAGGACAAAAATTAAAAGTCACTAGAATAAGGATAAATAGGGCACAATTATGGAGGAAGAAGAATGTATGTATTAAACATCTGAATCAATTTTGGTACTAAGATCGTTTGTTGTGGCTGTTTTGTATTGTTCTGTTTATCAGTAGTAGTGGAAAAATTTGGGCATTTAGGAAGCAGGAAGAACTTGAGCCAAGGTTGTCAGGGAGCATGAGGGGTGTGAGGTGTGGAGGGCAGAGGGGTTGTATGTGGCTTGGCTATTTGGAGCAGGGGTCTGACTGGAACAGAACCCAATCTATAGTGTCTTTCTATCCAAAATGCCAGCCTAGAAGGCAGTGAGACAGAAAGATGGACAACCCAAGGGGGCAGGTAATTTAGTTTGTGTCCTATGTCCACCTGCGTCATTAATCCAGTCTCAGTTCCCACAGTCGCCACTGTGGACCAGTTCTCAGGTATTTACTCTCCTAGTTCTCCAGCAGTGAGGTTGTCTGAGCTTTGAGAAAGACTCCCACCCTGAACTGATGAATTGATTTTTCAGTAACCAGCCAGCTGGCAGCTAATCTAATTGAGTGCATTGGTTAGCCTTAGTCAGCAAATGCTGAGAATTTGTAATTGCCAGCTCTTCAAATCATTCATCAATACCAGAGAAGTGGCAAAAATTATGGTGCTGGACTTTCTGGGATTGATTCAATTATTGTCTCCAGCTGCAGATAAGAGACAAATGGTTTTCATCTGAGGTGTCCACAAGGTGATGAGACAAAAATAGCTGGCTGATGACACTGTACCAAGAACTCTGCACATGCTACTTGGAAGTGACGTTTTCTTGATCTTTGGTGATATGATCTCATTCTCACCTTAATTCTGTGAACAAAAATCTATTTAGTAAATGTTTACAGAGTAGTTTCTAGGAGTCAGGCTTTGAAACAGGCCTTGAAGCTGGAGATGAATAAGCCCACACCTTGATCCAATTGGTTTTTAGTATTGCCTTTTTCCTTTGTTCTAATGAACATATAGGCATCACTGTATGTTTGAGGCACTCCAGCCATTTCCTCCTTTCCTCCAGGAAGAAATCCAGACTCCTTGGGATGATATTTTAGCCCTTCACGTTGGGTTATATAATTGCTTCTCCAATTTCTCTTCCTCTTTTGGCCAACATGCCCCAAATTCCAAGGGTTCTTACCCTGAGGTGTGATCATTCTGAAGTTGCACATAAATGTCTGCTCATGTCTCTAGACCCCAGGGCTAAGAGCAAGGCGTTGAAGTCACCAGGTCTGGAATTGGGCATTTTACTAGAAGTCTTAGCCAATGGAATGAGACAACAACAAAGCCAATGATGACAATAACAAAAAAAGGTTGAATAGAAAAAAATAAAAAAAATGAAACTATTCATAGGCTGTGTATGATTGTCCATGAACAAAATACCAGGGAGTTTTGAAGAAGAAATAAAATTAAAAGTAAGTACATGAAATTATACTTCACATTACTTGTCAATCAGATACCACTACCCACCTATTAAAATGACTAAATCTAAAAAACTGACAATACGAATAGCTGATTGGTATGCAGAGAAATGGGAAGTTCTCATTCACTGGTGATGGCAATGCAAGATGGTAGAGCTACTTTAGAAGGTAGATTGGCAGTTTCTTACAAAGATAAACAGCTCCTGGCTATGTACACAAGTGACTTAAAAATTTGTGTCCCTACAAAAATCTTGGAGAAATGTTTGATTCTAGGATTGGGGCAAGAATATTCAAAATGAATTCAGAGCATGTTGTGGTGCACCAAAGCACAGGCACACAACAAACACTGACAGATTTGTAAACTTGTGCTTACATTGGCAGCACTGTGCAAACATGGTAATGTAAAGTTTCGTAACCTTGGTACATCAGTGTCTCACAGTTGTGTTCATGTTAACATGTGACGGTGTCTTGCTAAGTGGTGTTCATTATTATTGTTGCAGGGTTTTGTGTGCCATCAAAAGAATGTTGGAGCTTGAAGTAGAGCAGCAAACAAACATTAAATTTCTTTCTAAACTTGGCAAGAGTGGAAGTGAAATTAGGGACATGTTAGTCCAAGTTTATGGGGCTAATACTGTTAAGAAAATGGCAGTGTACAAATGGATTAAATGTTTTCTTGAGGGGAGAGAAAGCATCACTGAGGAAGAAAGTTCAGGGTAGCCATTAATGATAATAAAATTGCAAATGTTTATCAAATTGTGTGTCAAAATCATGACTGACTGTGAGAAGCATAATAGACCAAGTAAACATTGATTAATAGTTAGGAAAATCTTACTAATCTTGGCATGAGAAAGCTGTGGCTATTGCATTATGACAATGCACCAGCTCACATGGTATTATGAGGAAACTTTTAGCCAGTAAATGAATAACTGTATTGGAACACTCCCCTTACTCACCTGATCTTTTTCTTTATCTGAGGATAAAGGAAATATTGAAGAAAGCCATTTTTATGACATTTAGGACATCAAGGGGAATACAACAACAGCTCTGAAAAAGAATTCCAAAATTTCTCTGAAGGGTGAACTAAGTGCTGGCACCATGACATAGCTTCTCACGGGGAGGACTTTGAAGGTGACCATGGTGATATTCAGCAATGAGATATGTTGGGTATGTTGCACTTTTTCTAGTATGAATCTGAGAACTTGACTGTCAGACATTGTACATGTGCTATGATGAGGGTATGTCATCGGGACAAAGGAACCAACTGAAAAGGCATCCAATAACTACAACTGGGGCAATCTGAGCAATAAAATAAAATAGTATTGGAGTATAAAATAAATATTCATGATCTCTTTTTAGCGTCAAGTCAGTTCAGGTTGCCATAACAGAAAAACAAACAAAAAAACAACAACCATAAACTGGGTGGCTTAGATCAGACAAATTTATTTCTTATAGTTCTGGAAGCTGGGAAGTTCAAGGTTAAGGTGTCAGTATGGTAGAGATCTAGTAAGGGCTTTCTTCCTGGATTACCGATGGCTGCCTTTTTTGCTGTAACCTCACATGGTGGAGGGAGGTCAAGGGAGAGTGAGAGAGAGAGCGTGCTGAAGTGCCTCTTCTTATTAGGGCACTAATCCCTTAATAATAGCCCCACTCTCTTGATCTCATCTAAAACTAATTGCTCCCCAAAGGCCTTATCTCTAAATAAAATCACTTTGGGGGTTGGGGCTTCAAGATATGAATTTGGAGGAGGAGATGATTCAGTTTGTTGCAATAAATAAAAAAGTGAATAAATACATTAATGAGGGGAAATTAAAAATATTCCATGAAATAATTTGTGCAGATACTCTGTCCTCAAGGATGTGGACTGTAAATCCTACTGTTGTGGTGTGTATTGCACATATGAGTTTCTTCTGAAAGATACGGTGTGGAACAGAGAAGAGAAGAATACATTTGCTGTGGAGAAGCCTGACTAACACCACCTCTGCAAAGTTATCAAAGTACCACCAACACTGATAAGTCATACTGATAGCACATGCCTTTGACATGATGTAATGGAAATGGCACTTTCCCTCTATGATCTTCCTCATAAAACCCTGGAAATCCAGGATAAACATGAGAAAAAAAAATCTCAGTTGAGGGACAGTGGTATGAAATATCTGACCAGTACTTCTCAAAGCAGTCAAGGTCAACTGGAGAATCTAAGAACACTTCATGACTAAAGCCAAGAGCAGAAGGAAATCTGATGACTAAAATATGATGTAGCATTGTGAAGGAGCTTGGAAAACAGAAAATTATTAGGCAAAAACTAAGGAGTTTCTCGTGTATAAATTTAAGTGGCAAGTGTGGTTTTGTTACGTGGATGTATTGGATAGTGGTGACATCTGGGCTTTTAGTGTAATCATCACCCAAATAGTGTATGTTAAGTAACTTCTCAACTCTCACCACCCGCTTCTTCCTACCCCACTACGCGTCCAATGAGTATTATTTCATACTCTATGACCATGTGTACACATTATGTAGCTCCCACTTATAAGTGAGAATGTGATATTTGGCTTTTTATTTATGAGTTGTTTTACTTAAGATTATATCCTCCAGTTCCATCCATGTTGCTGCAAATGTTATGCTTTCATTCTTTTCTGGCTGATTAGTATTCCATGGTATACACACACTGCATTTTCTTTACCCCATCATTCATCAAAGGACACTTAGGTTGATTCCTTACCTTTGCTATTGTGAACAGTGCTGCAGGTATTTTTTTGACATGTGTATAAAGATTTTTTTTTCCTTCAGGTATATCAAGTAGTTGAATTGCTGGATAGAAAGGAAGTTCTATTTTTAGTTCTTTGAAAACAAATTTCCATATTTTTTCCCCCATCAACCGCATTTAAGCATTCTCTTTTCTCTGTGTCCTCTGCAACATTTGTTATTTTTTGACTTTTTTTTTAAATAATAGTCATTCTGATTGGTACATGATGACATCCACTGTGACTTTAATTTGCACTTCTCTGATGATTAGTGATGCTCAACATTTTTTCATATGCTTTTTGACCATTTGTATGTCTTCTTTGGAAAAATGTCTATGGATATCCTTTGCCCACTTTTGAATAGGTTTATTTGGTTTGTTGTTGTTATTGAGTTGAGTTCCTGGTAAATTCTGGAGATTGGTCTCCTAATGGATGCAATAGTTTGTACTACACTTGATCTTAGCCAAAAGGCCGAGAAGCGATGGATGCAATAGTTTGTAAATATTTTCTCCCATGATTTAGGTTGTCTGTTCACTCTATTGATTATTTATTTTGCTATATAGAAACTATTTAGTTTAATTAAGTCCCATTTGTCTATTTTTATGTCTAGTGCTTGTGCTTTTGAGACCTTAGTCATAAATCCTTTGCCTAGACAAATCTCCAGAAGAGTGTTCCTTGGGATTTCTTTTAGTATTTTTGTTTAGAGAACAGGGTTTCACTGTGATGTCCAGTCTGGACTGTAGTGGTGTGATCATAGCTCACTGTAACCTCAAATATCTGTGTTCAAGTGATCCTCCACTTTTGCTTCTCGAATAGCTAGGACAAACAATGTGTACCACCATGTCTGGCTACATTTTTTTTTTTTTTTTTTAATAGATGAGTTTTCACTGTGTTGTCCAGGCTGACCTTGAAGTCCAGGCCAAAAGCAAACCACCAAACTTGGCTACTCAAAATGCTGGGATGATAGGTTTGAGCCACCATTCCCAACCCTCTTATGTTTTTATAGTTTCATGCCTTATATTTAAGTCCTTGATTCATCCTGAGTTAAGTTTTGAATATTATGAGAAAGAAGGTTCCTATTTCATTCCTTCCAATTAGGTTGTCTTATTTTCCTAACACCATTTATTGATAAGGGTTTCCTTTTTCTCGTGTATGTTTTTGACAACTTTGTCAAAGATCAATTGGCTGTAGACATGTGACTTTATTTCTGGGTTCTCTATATGTTTCCATTGGTCTATGTATCTCTTTTATACCAGTACCACACTGTTTGGTTAATATAGCCTTGTGGTATAATTTGAGGTCAGGTAACATAATAGAGCATACATGTTAGCTAATGATTATGGGTTTTTTTTTTGCAGTTTTTGGCTGGGGCTGGGTTTGAACCTGCCACCTCTGACACATGGGACTGGTGCCCTACTCCTTTGAGCCACAGATGCTGCCCAATTATGTATTAATAGTAGTCCATTAATTGTGAGAAGTGCATCACACTAACACAGGATATGAGGAATAGGGGAAGCTGGGTGTGGTAGACAGAGATCTCTCTGTACTATCTTCTCAAATTTTCTTATTCTAAAGTAGTACTTTTATTAAAAAGTAAAAATGGAATAAAAAATGAAATCTAAACCTCAAGTTAAACATAAAAGAAAAAGAGACACTGATTTTTTCGAACATGTAGGATCATCTTATCATTTTCTTGTGTGTGATACTCATGTGTTTAATCATCTAATTCTCTATAATCAGTTCAACAAAGCTATCAATGTATTAAAGAGTAAATTAGGCATCAGAGATGGAAGGGGCATGAGGCTATAGGAGGCAGAGGGAACCGGTAATGTTCAGTGTATGACACCCCAGTTGCTCTACATAGTAGATTAGTAAGAGCACAATGGAGGCAATCTGTACGGGAGAAGCAAAAGGAAGGAATGCCGGTACGGGACACCAAGTCAAAGGGCTCAGTAGGGGACCATGTCATGAATGGCCTTGAATGATGTGTTAACCGTTATGAATTTTAGCTTATAGACATAAGGCATCTCTGGGGAATATTCACAAGGGACACTGTGTTTGACTCCTCAAAGCTGTTTTAGCCTCCCCCACTGTGTAACAATAACATGGTTTAAGACATTGACCCCTACCTCCAGAACTATGTGCTGATCAGTCTACAGCAGTCACGGCAATTCTATTTTTCTTGCTGTACTGATATGGAAGTGAAAACATTTAAGCAAATTTGATGCTATGAAAGGAAGAAGATGTTTGTCAGTGATGAAAGAAAGTGATCTAATTGATCACTAACTTTTTGGATCGATTAGAAAGCTTGGGACAATGGCTGTTGCTGCAACCATATAAAACCACAGGGAGAAGAATTCAGACTGAGAAAAGCAGAGTGAAGAAAGTCCCCTCAACAAGTTGTGCATGAATTCCAATGTCCTATGCACTTCCTGTCCTGTGGTGAATCAATAAAACCCCTAATGCTCAATCCGACATGAATCATGTTTCCATTCATTGGAGCTCAAAGCACCCTTTCTGATAAATGTTTTAACAAGATAATGAATTATACAGTATTGTTTTTATAATTGAAACAGATAATTTTATCTTATGACTACTCCAGTTTATGCACCTGCTTCTCAGGATTTTAGCAAGATCATAGATCAAATACTCCTTTCCAAGAATTATTTGGAATGCAACAAAGAGGCTCTGTTTTCATTATCCTGAGATTCTGGTGTGGATATTAGCACAGAGAGCTGCATTACATCTTTTTCCAAAGTAGGGCTATAAGAAAGAGACCCATCAGGTCTCAAGGTGCCTATAGCAATCTACACTACACTCCTCAGAAAACAATCGGTCCTACTGAGGGTTGGATGGGGAAGGAGACAGATAAAGGACAGAAAAAGGGGAAACTGAGAGAGAACTGTGAGGCACAGAGGGGAACTTTAGGGACAAAGGATGGGACAGAGATGTGAAAATTATGTTCAAGGCGGAAGTGTGCATGCCCTCACATTCTGCAGCCCTGGCACACACACACTATTAGATTTTACCAACCCACCTAATGTGAGTTCCTATTAACTTTCTTAATAGTGAAATGAACAAAGACTTATAGAACATTGGCAGAGTCAATAAATGAAATGAATTTCCTACTCAGTGGATTGCTCTGTAGCACATTACCTAGACTAACCTATCCCCTACCTCAAGCCACAGTGCCAGTCCCTCAAGGAGCACCATACTGAATCCTTGTCCCCAATGTTCTTGGAAAATATACAGTCCCTTAAGTCCTGGGCCCAGACCCCCTGGAGGCCACATGTCAGCACACCTGCTTCCCAGAAAGCTGAATCATGCACCTTCTTTTGATCAGGCCTAATGCTTATGCCAAACCATTGGTGAACTCATCCCCAAAATGACACTAAATGTCATTGAGTCTCATTCTTCGGGGATACAGCAAGGAAGGGGAGGATCAAAATGGAGGAAAGATTGCATGTTGTGGCTTTTACAACTTTTCTTGGATTCAAAATGACTTTGATAAGTGGCTTGCCATCACAGGTAGGCATGTGGCCTAAAACCTCTGAGCGCATGTGTGAGATGTTACTGTGGGCTGTGCGAGTCCCAGCCTCTGCATCACATAGGCCAGAGGCTCTGTTTCATCAGGTGTTTGTAACAGTATAATTAGGAAAAAACAACCAATAGAAATCTAGCCAAATCTAGCCTCCATTCAAGGAAGACCTATGCCTATACCTTTCAAATCCTAAGTGAATTCTTTTGGAGCTATCCATAAAATAGTTTAATAGTTACCCCAAATCTATGGGCACAGAGGCTGAGGGCCATGGATGCTGCAGCTTCACTTTTCCTCATTTCATTTGCTGGGGGTGAGAAAGGGACTCATGCAATATCTCTTTGGAGACTCCTTGTGTCAGTAGGCTCCATCAGGAAGCAAGGGACTGGTCTAGCTGGGTTTTTAGGGAAGGGTGACTAAAGGGCCTGTTGACAGTAATGCAGCTTGGGTATAGGAAGGCATCAGGAAAGACCAGGTGAGCCTGACAGCAGTTGGGAGGATAGGCCTCCTAGTTCCAGGGTGGGTGGCCTTATGGAGAAGGCTGCTTATGTGCAGGGAAGGGAGTCAAGAGAATGAGCTCCCCAGCCTTGCCCACCTGCCACCCTCTGCTCTCTCAGGGCCTCCCCTTGGCTGAGCCCACCAGGAAGCTGGAGGGAAGTGAGCCCATTCCAACCAGGGAACAGAGAAAGACAGATGTATGACAACTTTTTGTTGCATAATAAATTAACACAATGTTAGCAACTTAAAACAGCTTCTGTTAAGCCACAAAACATTTATATCACAGTCTTGGTAAATCACAAGCCCAGGTACAGGCTAGCCTTTGTTTTATGGGCTTACTAGCCTGCAGTCCGGGGTGGGGCTCTCCTCAGCATCCCCCCTGGGAAACACTTCCCTGTGGTTGCTTTCTGGGTTATGCTCTGAAACTGCAGGGCTGAGATCCCTATTTTCTTGCTGGATATTGGTCCACTCCAGTGTCCACTCCAAGCTCCTGGAGTTCCCTGCCATGAGGCTCTCAGAGGTTCCCCACCCACTGCAGCTGCTTGCTTCCCCAGAGCCATCAAGGAGGGATGCTAGCCCTCATCTGCTAAGATGGAATCTTACTATGTGGTGGAACCACGGGAGGGAAACCGCACCACCTCTGTCATCTTCTCTTGGTTGGATGCGAGTCACAGGTTATGCCCACCAAGGGGAGGAAGTGGTACCTAGGCATGGACACCAATGGCAAATTACCAGAGAAACACCCTGGGTCTGTCCTCCCTAGGGGAGAAGATCAGAGATGGGTACAGAGTGGATCCTGCGGGACACACAGACAATGCCCAGCACCCTGGTGCCTGGCTTCTTCTCAGTCCACACCTGACTCTCCAGATCTCACATCAGAAACACCGATGAGACCCACTCCATGGGCCCTCAGCCCACCCAGTGCCACCTGCTCGCTCTGAGACCTGAGAGGTGGAAGACCCCCACCATTCCCAGGACCTGAGAATCACAGCCCATCTCCTCTGCTCTTCCCACCTTGCCTTGTTTCGCAGTGATTTCTTGTTGGAACTCAAATTAGGACCAAGGGCCTGGAGTGTCAGCTCAGAGATGATGCCATAGTTCATGTTGTGGCCAAGAACTCAGGTTCAGAAGAGACACTCTTGGCTCAGAATCAGGTTTCATTTCTCTTTGGAAAACATGATTCCAGGGGACAGAGCTTCCATCTGCCATCATGTCTTCTCCCTCTTCCTGCTAATGGTTCTAAGGCTGCACCAGCTTAGCCATCAGATGGCAGCCAGTGCATTGTTTCCCCTAAGAGGCAGAAGGAAGAATCTTCCCCTCCCGTTAGGGCAGCCAAGGAAGGCTTCTCTTTAATCTGTGGGCTAATAGTTCTGTCTGTCTTCTGGGTGCGGGGCTGCAAGCTGCCTTGCCATTGTCTTTAGCATTTATTTGGCTACAGAAAGTTTTAGGATTATGAGAGTTTTCACGAACCCTGTAATACCTGACTTGCTTTACCAGAATACAGGTGGTGGGTGATGGAAGGCGGCCCTCCTCACTCCCTACATCCTTACATTGCATAAGATTTCACCAAATCCTCCTTGTCTATCTCTCGGAGGCCAGGCTGCACAGTCAAGAAGGAACAGCCATGGGATGAGTCCTGTGTGGGCCCCTGGGGATAAAAAGGGCCTCAGGCTACACAGAAATGAATCACCAAACTTGGCAGCTCCTTCCTCATTGCTATTCCAACATCCCTTCCAGACAGGTTTTCAAATAAAGTACCCAGAGAGAAAAAGACACACACCCCATGCATATGCTCCCACAGGGAATATGATTGCTTCAGAAAAGACGTTAGGCAGGCAAGGGGTTTGAGAGCAACTTGGCATTAATTTTGGCTTCTAAATTTGCTTCATTGCTCATCCTCCTTCACACTCCTTTCTAATGAAGATTTTTAAGTTTTTGGCACATGTGGAATGAAGTGAAAAAAAAATCCTATTATATCCCATAAAGAATAGAATTCTTCACACACTGGAGTTTCTAGTAGTCACAAACTTTCCCCAAAATGTATATGTTTAACTTCTCATTTCACAATCACTCAGTGTTTTTCCCCGTGTCCAGAAACAGAAACAGAAACTTTTCATTTACCTTGAAAAGTTATCATTACTGCAATCCAATTGTTCTGCCACTCTCAGACTCCGCAGCTCTTATTTATTTTGGGTAGGAAAGACATTGGTGGATTACTTGTAATTACCCTACAGTTGTAAAAGGGAAAAACATAAATATGAACTTATGTTTATGATGATTTTATTATATCTATTTTAGGTTATATGAAATAATTAAAGTGTTTTTGTTCATTTTTGTTTGTGATTTTTTTGGAGTGTGATACTTCTTAAAGCCACCTCCAGGTGAAGTCCTGGCTTCCTCTTGCAGTCTCGAAGTAGAAAGTGGTTTCTCTCTGTCCACCTTTCTCATGTCTTCTGCTGCAAACTATGCAATCCTTTGTTGATTTTTTTCATTTGCATTATAAAACACATCTTCCCATTTAACCTTTCCTCAATGTCAAAAGATGATGGTCTGCCCTTCTTCCTCAAATTTCTATTTCTCACAAGCTGAGTGATGAGATTTCTCCTGTAAGAGAGGTGTGTCTGCATTTTTCTCCACTCTCCATGTTGTCTAATGAGTAAAGGATGTAGCTGTTCACACTTGCAATTTCTTTCAGTTGTAAGAATAATTTTTCTCCTACTTGTAGGACTTTCTTGTAAATCTGTAGCATCCACAGCACAGATCAAGTCTGTCCATTATTCTCATAAACTTTGGGTATTCTAAAGTAACTGTTGGTTTTTTCAAACTGAACAGGCTGTTTCTTCCTATAACCAATGATCAACTGTGTTTAAGGGCCAAAACATGTACTCAGAATTTTCACAAACTTCTTCTGAAATCAGAGGCACAAAAAAAACCATGTTGGAAGTGGTGCCTGTGGCTCAAAGCAGTAGGGTGCTGGCCCCATATACTGGAGGTGGTGGGTTCAAACCCAGCCCCAGCCAAAAACTGCAAACAAACAAACAAAAAACCCAGAGACCAAAAAACTATATTGGACATCTTCCGCCATCTGAGTGGCACAGGAAAATCATTATGTTGGCCAGGTCCTACATAGATTCGGAAGAGTTTTATTCTCACCACACACATGAAAAGGTACTATGTGAGATGGTAATTGTATTCATTAGCTTGACTGTGATAATTATTTCACAATGTGCATGTATATCAAAATATCACATGTATACCTTGAATATGTACAATTTTTATTTTTTAGTCATACCTCAATAATGCTAAAAAAATACATTCATGCTGCCTTTTGCATTTACATCTATCTTTCCTGCCACTCTTATTTCTTTTGTCTATATTTGCACCATTGTCTAATGTCCTTTTGATTCACCCTGAATTATTCCCTTTAGTATTTCTTGTGGGGCCAAAGGACTAGTGACACATTCTCTATTTTTGTCTAAACTTCTCATCTGTTTTTGAAAGATACATTTTTTTGTCAATGAAGAATTATTGGTTTACAGTCTTTTCTTTCAGAACTTGAATACTCCATTCGACTTCCTGCTAGATTCCATGTTTTTTGACAATAAGATAAGCTGTCAATCTTACAGAGGAAACCTTTCCCATGGTGAGTTTTTCTTTTCTCTTTCAAGATTTTCTTGAAGGTTTGACATGTTAAGATATAGATCTTCTTGAGTCTATCTTACTTGAGGTTCACTGAACTTCTTGGTTATGCAAATTAATGTTTGTCATGGTTGTCATTAAGTTAAAAAGATTCTGGCTGTTATTTCTTCAAATACTCTTTCTATATCACCTCCCTGATCTTCAGGGATCCTCATTATGCATACAACACTGAATTAGGAGCCACAGGACTCTGAGGCTCTGTCTCTTTTTCTTCACTCTTTTTCTTCCTGTTCCTAGGATTGTATAACCTCATCTTGGTGAAGAATGGGTGAACCTGACTTCAAGATCACCAGTTCTTTCTTCTGTAGCTCAAATCTTTAGCCCTTTTGGTGATTATTTCATTTCAGTTATTTGCACTTTTCAACTCCAGAATTCTTATTTTTTATTATATCTATATTTTTATTAATAGTCTCTATTAGATGAGACTATTTCTTCTATTCTTTATACATGGTTTTCTTTAGTTCTCTGAACATAGTTATAATAGTTGATTTAAGTTTTTTTTTTAAAGAAATCGCAACATTCCTGTCTTCTCATGGGAGTGTCTATTGACTGCTGTTCCTCCCCTTTAGAGTTCCGTTCTTACCTGTTTGTGTGTCTCTTACATTTTTGTTGAAAGTTGGATATCTTAGATGGTATAATATGGCACCTCAGGACATTAAATCTCTTTCTCTTTCCCATGGAAAACAGTTTATTGCTGCTATTTTTGTTGTTTATTTTCTGTTGTTGGCTGTTTATTTATTAAGTGACTTTCCTGGACTAATTCTGTAGAGTCTGAATTTCCTGTAGTGTGTAGCCAGCAGTCTTTGCTCAGTTGGCTTAGAGGGCAAGTCATAATTGGAGAGAAATTTTCTTAAATTCCTGAAGCCTCTGCTGAGGTTCCTTGGGCAATCGTGGAGGTTACCCTCAGCCTTGAGGTTCCCTGCATAATCATGGAGGTCACCCTCAGCATTGAGGTTCCCTGTGCAGTCATTGAGATCACCCTCAGCACTGAGACAGCCACTCACTTTTGCACAGGTCACCAAGGTCAGCTTAAGTGAGAGGTGAGGGCCTCCTCATGTCTCACTTGGTCATATTCACAGTTCAGCACATGAAAGCTTCTGTAGCTCCCCAGAAATATGTCAGAGCTATTCAAATGCCACCTCCTGGGCCTCTGTTTCCTTACATGAGGTCTGACAATTAAGTTTATGAACTTATCCCCATGGATTTACATTTGAAGCACTGTACAAACAGCTTTGTAAGGGTTCATAACCTTGGTATATCAGTGTCTGACCTCTGTGTTTATGTTGACATGTGGCAGTGTCTTGCTGAATCATGTTTATTGTTGTTGTGTGGTTTTCTGTACTATTGTGAGAATGTTGGAACTTGAATTAGAGCTATAAACATTCATAAATTTCTTCCTAAACTTGGCAAGAGTGGAAGTTAAATCAGGGACATTTTAGTACAGTTTATGGAGATAATGCCATGAAGAAAATGGCCGTATACAAATGGATTAAATAACATTCTGAGGGTTGAGGGGAAAGCGTCACTGATGAAGAGAGGTCAGGATGGCCAGTAACTTGCAGAACTGATGAAAAAATTGCAAAAATTCATCGAATTGTGCTTCAAAATCATCAACTGACAGTGGGAAGCATAGCAGACCAAGTAAATATCACTAGAGAAATACTTAGGAAAATTTTAACTGAAAATCTTGGCATGAGAAAGGTGTGTGCAAAAATGGTCTCAAAGAAGCTCACTGATAACAAAGGCAAAGGAGAGTCAAAGTTTGCCAAGACCTTTTGAAGAGGCAAGATAATGTTTTGGGGCTACGTGATCATTAGTGATGAAAACTGGCTGTGCCAATACAACCCTGAAACAAAGGGTCAAAATGTGCAGTGGAAGTCAGCCAATTCTTCACAACCAAAAAAGTTCTGTCAGTCCACGTCATGAGTCCAAATGGTGTTGCTAAACTTTTTTGGGATCAGAGAGATTGTTCATTATGAGTTTGTGCCCAACAAATAACCAAGTTTACTATTTGGAAGTGTTGTAAAGTCTGTGTGAAGAAGTTAGATGAAAACAATCTGAACTTTTTGCCAACAACTCATGGCATTCACATCACTACCATGCACCAGCTCACATTGTACTATTTGTGAGGGACTTTTTAGCCATTAAACCAATAACTATATTGGAACACCTTCCGTACTTACCTAATCTGGCACCTCATGACTTTTTTCTTTATCCAAAGATAAAGAAAATGTTGAAAGAAAGACATTTTCTTACATTCAGAAGTTCGAAGATTATATGATGGAGTTCCAAAATTGCACTGAGGCAAGGACTAGGCATTGGTGTTGGTGCACAGCTTCCCAAGGAGAGTACTTTGAAGGTAACCGTAGTGATATTCAGAAATGAGGTATGCCGCACTTTTTCTAGGTTGTCAGATCTTATGTCTTCCTTTTATGATTTGATAAGATTCTAAATGGCATCATGGGCTCAGGGACCTGACACATTTAAACATGTGCCACTAGTGTTTTAGAAAACGGCTTCTGAACGGAGTTCTTCTACAGACCTGTGAGACAGGCCAATTAGTGACAATGCTCTGAGAATGGGACTTTTTGAGACCTTTCAAATCCATTTTTACCCTTTCTGATGGCTTTAGGCTGCTGATTTTCCAAGCTCCCTATGAGAGGCATCAGCAGGATGAGAGTTTGTTAGGTTACCATGCCACAAGTCCCACTGTTCTGACTTGGTGCAACAGTTTTCCTTCAGTAAACTCTTCTCAACTTATCACAAGCAGGGTTGCTTTTCAGAGTCCTGCAGAAGTTTATTCCAACAATTTTTGCTAGTGCTTTTGTTGTGGAAGGTAGATTTGTGTCAGCCCTCAGTCTCCCATTCCAGAGTTCCTCTTCATCTCGCCTCATTTTCCATCACAGCGATAGTGCCATGAGCCCCTGGTCACCACCACCCACTGAAGACCCTATGGTACCTCAACTTGTGCTCAAAGTCACACAGTTAATGAGCAATCCAGCTTTTGAAGCTGTCTATCTGTTGTCCTTAAAACATGCGATCTGCTCTTTACAGACCGAGATAATCTGATGTCCTTCATCCATGAGTCCCAGATATGCTTTCAGGTCCCTGTTTTATTTTTGCCTGCTTTTGGGAGTTCATCTAGCTGGTGACTGCCAATCTTGGAGAAGCAGTGGCCCTGGCTTTTTCTCTCATCCTATTCATGTTCTGCCTGGTTCTAGTATTCTGGGTAACCTTTTTTTCCTTCATTACCAATTGGTGGAAGTGATGAAGTCAGAATCTAGCATAGTCACAGCTAGAGGCAGGGAAACACTAGACGCAGTTCATCTAGTAACACACACTTCATCTAGTTCCCAACCTTTCCTTCCAGGGGGCAAAGTCTCAGGGATGCCTTAGTGATCCTTAGAAGGTTTTTCTTCCTGCTAATAAAAATTGTGAAATCGATTGTATTTATTTGCACCATTCCCAAAGGAGGCTGCTCTGCCTTTTGTGTGTAGGGTGCCCTCATGTACCCTTGTCAGTCTGCTTTTTTAAGTGGCAGAACAAGAGACTGCTAACTCTGTGGGTTTCATATTTGTGGTTTGAACTCTTGGTGAGTGGGCCTACAGTTCTCTGGCAAAGGGTGATTGTGGTTCTGCTGAAGGGATTTGTTGGCATCCAGGAGGCTTGGCTGACCTCTGCACCCACAGCCAGCTTGCCTTTGTTGCCCTGTGCCCATCATCTAGTATCCTCTCTGCTGATGCTAAGTTTCATTTCACTGGGACAGGGACTGGGCTTGTCTGTAGCCACAGCTGTGAACAGCGGATTTCTGGGGGTTTTGGTATCTATCCCCCTTAGCCATTAAAAGTCCTATTCTCTGCAGGTGACCTTTTATTTTTATTTGTTGGGATTCACTAAGGATACAAAGAATTAGGTTACACTGATTTCATTTGTTAAAGTCCCTCTTATAATTGTGTTCTTCCCTCAAAAGGTGTGCCAAACACTGTGACCCCCCCCACCCTTTCCTCCTTCCCTCTCTCTGCTGTCCCCTTCCTCTACCATGCACTAGGTCATTAATTGTCCTCATATCAGAATTGACTACATAGGATTCTTGCTTCTCTATTCTTGTGAAGCTTTGCTACAAATAATGTGTTCTACTTCCATCCAGGTTAATACAAAAGATGTAAAGTCTCCTTATTTTTTAGTGGCTGAATAGTATTCCATAGTATATTTATATCATAGCTTGTTCATCCATTCCTGGGTTGGTGGGCATTTAGGCTATTTTCATTATTTGGTGATTGTAAATTGAGCTGGGATAAACAGTCTAGTGTAAGTGTCCTTGTGGTAAAAGGACTTTTTTTTTCTTTTGTGTAGATGCCCAATAATGGGATTGCAGGATCAAATGGAAGGTCTAGTTTGAGTTCTTTGAGGATTCTCCATCCTTCCTTCCAAAAAGGTTGTATTAGTTTGCAGTCCTGTCAGCAGTGTAAAAGTGTTCCCTTCTCTCCACATCCACACCAGCATCTGCAGCTTTGAGACTTTGTGATGTGGGCCATTCTCACTGGGGTTAGGTCATATCTCAGGGTAGTTTAGATTTACATTTCTCTGACGATTAGGGTCAATGAGCAGGTTTTTCATATGTTTGTCAGCCATTTGTCTATCTTCTTTAGAGAAGGATCTATTCATGTCTCTTGCCCAGTGATATATGGGATTGTTTGGTCTTTTTTTTGTTGATTAATTTAGTTATCCAGATAGATCCTAGATATCAAGCTTTTGTCCAATTCATAATATGCAAATATCTTTTCCCATTCTGAAGGCTGTCTGTTTGGTTGTTGTTTCCTTAGCTGTACACAGAAACTGTTCAGTTTAATTAAGTCCCACATGTCTATTTTTGTTGCTACTGCCATTGCCACAATGTTGATTATTCCCAGCCATAAGCATGATATATTCTTCCATTTGTTAATACCTTCTGTAATTTTTTTCCTTAGGGTTTCATAATTTTCTTTGTAGAGGTCTTTCTTCTTTTTTAGACATATTCCTAAGTTCATTTTTTTTTAAGTGACCGTGACGGGAATTGTGTATTTGATTAGCTTCTCATCTTGGCTGCTATTGGCATATATAAATGCTACTAATTTGTGGACATTGATTTTATATACTGAGACATTACTATTTATATATATATTTTTATCAATTCCAGGTAGTCTTGGGGTTGAGTCTTTGGAGTTCTCCAAGTATAAGATCATATCATCAAACAGTGAGAGTTTGACCTCCTCTGCTGCCATTTGGATGCCCTTTATTTCTTTCTCTTGCTTGATTGTATTGGCTGATTGTATTGGCTAGAACTTCCAGTCAAAGCTTCCATAGATCTACAAACACTGAGAAAATTTATTACCAAAACCAGCTCTATATGAAATACTTAGACCTATTCTCAACACTGATCATCACAAAGACCACCAGAAAAGTAAACATCCAGAAGCTAAAAGTCAAAACTTAGCTTCTACAATGTGCAAAGAATAAAACTACACAATGAACTTTCACAAAATAAGATGAAGAGAATTCTACCACACTTACCAATTCTCTCAATAAATGTCAATGGATTGAATTTACCACTGAAGAGGCACAGGCTGGAAAATTGGATTGAAAAGCACAAACTGTCCATATGCAGCCTCCAGGAAACACACCTAGCCTTGAAGGATAAATCAAGAGTCAGGGTTAAGGGATGAAAAACAGCATTTCAAGTACATGTAAATCAGAAAAAAGGAGGGACTGCAACCTTATTTTCAGATATAACCAGATTTAAAGCAGTTAAAGTTAAGAAAGACAAAGATGGACACTTTAAACTGGACAAAGGAACAATACCACAAGAAAACGTTTCAATTTTAAATATTTATGCACCCAATTAAATGCTCCCAGATTTATGAAACAGACCTTGAGCGGTCTGAGTAATATGATATCCCCAAATAGCATAATACCTGGGGACTTTAACACCCCTCTGTCAGAACTGGACAGATTCTCAAAACAGAAGCTAAACAAACATACAAAGGACTTAAATGTGACCCTATAACAAACAGAATTAATAGACATATACAGAACACACCATCCCAAAGCTAAAGAGCATACATTTTTTCTCATCAGCCCATGCTTTGTACTTCAAAAATAGACCACAATCTAGGATACAAATCAAATCTCAGCAAAATTAAATAAAACGGAAATTTTAACTTGTCTCTTCTCAGACCATGAGGCAATAAAGGTCGAACTCAACTCCAACAAAAACGTTCATCCTCAAATGAAGACATGGAAATTAAACAACTTTATGCTGAATAATAGTTTGGTTCAGGAAGAGATAAAAAGTGAAATTGTTAAATTCCTCAAACTTAAAAATAATGAAGACACAAGTTACCGAAATTTGTGGCATACAGCACAAGCAGTTTAAAGAGGGAAATTTATCACATTAGATGCCTACATTTGAAAAACAGAAAGAGAACACACCACCAAATTCATGAACCAATCCAATTTCTTAGATCAGAAAAAGAAGAACAATGTGATCCCAAATGCAACAGAAGAAAAGAAATAACCAAAATTAAATCAGAGATTAATAAAATTGAAAACAAAAGAATCATTTAGAAAATTAATGAAAGAGGGAGATGGAGCATGATGGTGGAGGGGATAGACATTTAGCTCAGGTCTCCCAGAACAACAGGTGAGAGAGAGTGGCTGCCTCTTTCCCAGCATGGAATATTAGTGTAGACAGGCAGTTTGGGGTGTGCAGCGAAGTGGTGGATTGGTGGACTTGAAATGTAATCTGGAGCTGCAGAGTCTGCCAGGAAAATTTCTGTGCTGCTGCTGAAGCCGAGGCTGGTGGCGGTGACCACAATCAGTGCCCCCCACCCCCCCCGGCCTACAATTCCCAGTTCATGGGGAAACTAGGTGTTGTGTGGAAAGATTTGTGAAGTGTAGACTCCTGAGTGGAATTTGGTGGCCAGAAAGGGGTGCCATTTGGAGTGGTGTGGGGGCTAGGTAGCCAGAAAAACAATCAGGGGGAAAGGATCCCGCTTAGGAAACAGACACTTTTTGAAATGTCAGAAATGGCGATTGCCACAGACATCTTTTCCCACTGGCCAGGTGTGGTGATTTGAGTCTCACCTGTAGGCAGCCATCCTGTACCCCAAACTGGTCCAGGATACCCCGCACTTCACAGGAACTGTTGCAGGGAGAGCTTGTGAAAACTGCCTGTGAAGATTTTTTGAGATTGGTGAAATCAACAGTTCAGCAGGGTCTAGGAGGCAGAGCAGATGGTGGATGGGATAGACGTTTAGCTCAGCTCTCCCGGAGCAACAGGTGAGAGTGAGTGGGCTAGATCATTCCTGGCAGGGAATATTGGTGTAGACAGGCAGTTTGGGGTGCACAGCAAAGTGGCAGATTGTTGGACTCAAAGTGTAGCCCAGCGCTGCGGCAACTGCCAGAAAGATCTCTGTGCTGCTGCTGAGGTGGCTGGTGGTGGTGGCAGCAACCTGCCCCTCCCCCACAGAAGATTATAATTCCCAGTTCTGGGGGGAAACTAGAAGTCCGCGGAGAAATTGGTGAAGTGTGGACTCCTGAGCAGAATTTGGCAGTCAGATAGGGATGCTGTCTGGAGAGGCACAGCCAGGGCTAAGCAGCTGTCAGGAAGCAGACATATTTTGAAATTTCAGAAATGGTGACTGCCACAGGCACCTTTTTTCATGGGCCAGGTGTTGTGATTTGAGTCTCATGTGCAGGCAGCCATCCTGCACCCAAAGCAGGTCCAGGATACCCGACACTTCAGGGAACTGTTGTGGGGAGAATTTGTGAAACCTACCTGTGAAGTTTTTTTTGAAATCAGTGGAATCAGCAACTTGTCGGGGTCTAAGCACTAAGAGGGTAGCCAGGCAACCACCCCAAAAGCAGTGTAAACCGTGAATCAGGTATAAGCCTGGGAACCACTCACGGAGCCACCTGGTGTCCAGAAAGTATATTGCAACATAAATATATTCCTACTAAAGTTGATCCCTATGGCATACATACAGTCTAATGTTTTTATAAATACGTACATATATATGAATAATATTCTTGTGGGTGGTGTTTTTTTTCCTCTTTTTTCTTTACTTGTTCTTTTTGCTTTTTTCACTTTATCCTTTTCTTGTAGGAGTTATTGTTAATTTTAAAATTTATTATTAATACTGATTTGTTCTCTTCCTCTTTGTCCCTTCTTATGGTTGCTGAGAGTGCTTAAATCAGGCTATTAGAGTTTTTTCTTTATTATTATTATTATTATTTTGTCCATTTGTTTATTTGTTTCTGATTGTCAGTGCATCTGTGTGCTTGTGTGTCTGGTAGCTTTTTTGTTTGTTTATTTGCTTGTTTTCTTTCAGCGTGTTTTGTGTTTTGCTAAATCCTTGGGTTGGGTATTTTCACTAACACTAATTTTTACATTGAATAAGAACAAGGGGGCATGAGGGATGATGGCTGAATGTAGCCAGATTTCAACAGAAGCTCCAGTCCAGAGGGAGAGATAACAGCCAGGAAGAACTCAACAAAACTGAAAGGTGGGAGCCGAGCTGAGAGAAGAAATAGATAATTGCATGTCTTCTCTGCTGAGGCAAGCTGTGACTCCAGGGAAACAAATTTCAGGTATAGAACTCATCCCAAAGAGGATGTGTGCCTGTCTCCCCTGCAAGAGAGTTGCTTGATTGTCGTGGGGTCTCTGTTAGTGAACTGAGGTTCTCTTCTCTCACCCCACCAGAGTGACTTGCTGGAAGTTGGAACTCCTCCAGAGAGTCTCTGCTGTGAGCCTAGGAATCTCCTTGTCTGGCAGGAAGTTTGAACAAATATTTTCTCTGCCATCTTGAACTTCCAGTCTACCCTTCCCCGATTGCCAGGAGTCCAACCCTTGCAGAGACCAGAATGTCTGCACTTCTTGGCTAGGACTGGGCATTGCATAGACAGAGGCAGAGCAGCTACGCTGTATCTGTGAATCTGGTAACAGTACAGAAAGACACAGAGGGGAAGGTGTCTGGCCTGGCTCTGAGAAAGTGTATCTCAGCAGTGGGCAGAGGCTTGGGTTTCCACACGACAGGTAGAGACTCAGGAATTGCTGAGGTGAGTGAACCCAAGTGGAGACACCTCCCACCCAACATCAGCATTAATAGAGTGATCCTATTGGGGTCTAATTTTGGAGGGTCACCTCCCCAACTCTGTGGTCTTCCAGAGGGAACCAGACCTCGCCCTATAGGGATGCCAGAGCTTCAGAACAGTGGTGGCAAATGTGTGGTGGCTGATGGAAAAATAAATATGGTGTCTGGTTATCCTCAGGTTTAGATTGAGCTCAGGTGGACCATTCTCCAGTTGCCATTGAGTACCTGAGGCAGGCAGGCTTCAGCTCCTGCTGCTGGCTGGTGGTAGAGGGTAGTAGCCGAGAGGATGAGGCATTGACTTTACTTTGACTCTGACAGATGCAAAGCTCTGGCATATTTGCTTATTGGACAGAACTGAGCTACAGAGACTGGGTTAACAGAGACTGGTGGTGGGATTACCAGAGTTCGGTGGTGAAGAGTGAGCAAGGTGGGGAAAGAGACATCAGCCTCCTTGGTCCAAACCTTCTACTGAATGGGCCTTTATGACTCCTCAGAGCACCAGAGCAAGCCACAGTTGAGCTACCAGTAGACTCCTGCTATCTAGTTGCTGGAGACCTTTTGAACTCTACAGCAAGAGAGTCGGTGCTAATTGGGACAATTGGTTTGGAACTCTTGAACTGGAAAAATCAACTGAGGGCCCTCCAAGGTGGTACCCTGGTTTTGTTGTAGTGAGAAGGCTTGATTTTCCTCTTCCAAATGTTGCCTTTTGGGGGTGGGATGTCTTAGTTGCTTATATTTCTCCAAAGCTGAGACTTCAACACAGAGTCACTAGGATTGGACAGAGATCAGCTGAATATAAGACAGAGCAACCTAGCCCCACCAAACCAAGCAGGTCTCCAGAGTCTTATGCTGTAGTACTGTATGGGTTCTTTGCAAAGCTGTAGAGGAAAAGCTGCAGTCACCAGTCCCAGCTCTTTGGTTAAGGGCTGGTCAACCACAACCCCAGAAGCCTCCAAACCAATTTCACCTTACCTGCTCATCTAGCCAAACTGTGAAAAACAATCATGGGGTGGAATCAGTGGAAAAACTCTGGCAAGATGAATAATGAGAACAGATCAATTCCCCCAAGGAAGACAAACCAGCCACACTAGAGGATCCCATTCATAAACCAATGGCTGAGATGTCAGAAATCAAATTTAGAATTTGGATGGCAAATAAGATCAACAGAATGGAAGAAAAGTTGGAATTGGAAATTCTATGAATAATTCAGAAGTTGTCTCAAGAATACAATAAATTCAAAGACAAAATCACCAAAGATTTTGAGACATTGAGGAAAGAAGTTGCAGCCTTCAAGATATGAGAAATACAGTAGAATCCCTCAGTAACAGAATGGAGCAGGCAGAAGAAAGGATTTCTGATATTGAAGACAAAGCTTTTGAACACTCTCAAATGCTCAAAGAGGAAGAGAAGTAAAGAGCAAAAACAGGTCACTCTCTCAGAAAGCTCTGGGATAATTTGAAGAAAACTAGTATTCACCTTATAGGAATTTCTGCAGGTGACAAGTTTGCTTTGAAAGGCACAGATGCTCTACTTCATGAGATAATGAAGGAGAACGTCCCAGACATGCCAAAAGATTCTGAAATTCAGATAGCAGACTGTTTCAGAATGCCAGCATGACTCAACCTAAATAAGACATTTCCTAGGCACATTATAATTAACTTTGCCAAAGTTAAAATGAAGGAGAAAATATTGCAAGCAGCCAGACATAAGAAAACCATAACCTACAACGGGAAGAATATTAGAATGACTGGAGATCTCTCTGCTGAAACATTTCAAGCTAGAAAAGGATAGTCCTCTACCTTCAACCTCCTAAAACAAAACAATTTTCAACCCAGGATCCTGGGTCCAGCTAAACTGAGTTTCATTTATGATGGAAAAATTAAATACTTTAATGAATTCACATGCTGAAGAAATTTGCCATAACTAAACCAGCTCTCCAGGATATTCTCAGACCCATCCTCCACATTGACCATAACGCTTTACCACCAAAGTAAACTCACTCAGAAAATTTAGATCAAAACCCAACTTCCACAGTGGTGAAAGGATCAAAAATGTCCACTGGAATTTCCAAAACTTTGACACTACTTATCACTACTTAAATTGCCCTATAAAGAGGCACAGGTTGGCTGACGGGATACAAAAAAACTTGGCCCAGATATTTGTTGCATACAAGAATCTAATCTTACCTTAAAAGATAAATATAGATACAGAGTGAAGGGATGGTCGTATATAGTTCAGGCAACTGGCAATCGGAAGAAAGCAGGTGCTGCAATTTTATTGGCAGATACAATAGGCTTTAAACCAACAAAAGTAGTGCGGCTCCTGTGGCTCAGGAAGCAGGGCGCCGGCCCCATATACCGAAGGTGGCGGGTTCAAGCCCGGCCTCGGCCGAACTGCAAAAACAAAAAAATAGCTGGGTGCTGTGGCGGGCGCCTGTAGTCCCAGCTACTAGGGAGGCTGAGGCAAGAGAATCGCTTAAGCCCAAGAGCTGGAGGTTGCTGTGAGCAGTGTGACGCCACGGCACTCTACCCAGGGTGATAAAGTGAGACTCTGTCTATAAAAAAAAAAAAAAAAAAAAACCAACAAAAGTAAGGAAAGATAAGGATAGTCAATTCATATATGTTAAGGGTAAGACTCAACATGATGAAATTTCAATTATTAACATTTATGCACCCAACCAGAATGTGCCTCAATTTATAAGAGAGACTCTAACAGACATGAGCAACTTGATTTCCTCCAGCTCCATAATAGTCAGAGATTTTAACACTCCTTTGGCTGTGTTGGATAGATCCTCCAATAAGAAACTAAGCAAAGAAATTTTAGACTTAAAATTCACTATTCAACAATTGGATTTACCAGACATATATAGAACATTTCATCTTAACAAAACTGAATACACATTCTTTGCATCAGCACATGGAACCTCTTCCAAAATCAATCACATCTTAGGTCATGAGGATAACCTCAGCAAATTAAAAAAATAGAAATTATTCCTTGTATCTTCTCAGACCACCATGGAATAAAAGTTGAACTCAGTAACAACAGGAATCTGCAAACTCACACAAAGACATGGAAACTAAATAATCTTATTCTAAATGATAGCTGGATCATAGATGAGATTAAGAAAGAAATTACCAAATTTTTGGAGCAAAATGATAATGAAGACACAAACTACCAGAACCTCTGGGATATCACAAAAGCAGTCTTAAAAGGAAAATTTATAGTGTTGCAAGCCTTCCTTAAGAGAACGGAAAGGAAGGAAACCAGTAACTTAAAGGGGCAGCTAAAGCAAGGGGGAAAGAAAGAATATTCCAACACCAAACCCAGAGGAAAATAAGTAACCAAAATTAGAGCAGAATTAAATTAAATTGCAAATAAAGGAATTTGGGGGGAGGATGGGTAGAGGGAGGGCAATTAGTGGGATCACACCTACGATGCATCTTAGCAGGGTACTGGTGAAACTTATTAAAGGTAGAGAGAGTATCAATGTCTTTATATAGTGATCAAGAAAATGCCATGAAGGCTATCTGTAACAGTACGATCAAAATATTTCTGAATGTATATGAATCATGCCCTATGATTGCACTAATGTACATAATTATGATTCAGTAAAATTATAAAAAAAAGAAAATAAAAGAATTATACAACAGATCGATGAATCAAAAAGTTGTTTTTTTTGAAAGGTCAATAAAATAGACCTTTGGCTAACCTAATCAGGAATAAAAGAGTAAAATCTCTAATTTCATCAATCAGAAATGACAGAGATGAGATAACCACCAGACTGCAGAAATTAAAAAAAATATTTAATGAATATTATAAAAAAATCTATTCTCTGAAATATGAAATACACCATCTTCCTAGACTTAGCCAGGAAGAAGTGGAAATGTTGAGCAAGCCAATATCAAGTTCTGAAATAGTATCAACCATTACAAAATATTCCTAAAAAGAAAAGCCTGGGACCAGATGGCTTCACATCAGAATTTTACCAAACCTTTAAAGAGGAACTGTTACCCATATTAGTTAACCTTTTCCAAAACATGGAAAAAGAAGGCATAATTCCTAACACATACTATGAAGCAAACATCGCCCTGATCCCCAAACCAGGAATAGACCTAACAAGGAAAGAAAATTATAGACCAAAATCTCTAATGAATATTGATGCAAAAATATTCAATGTGATCCTAGGAAACAGAATCCAGCAACACATCAAATGAATTATACACCATGACCAAGTGGGTTTTATTCCAGCCTCTCAAGGCTGGTCCAATATATATAAATCAATAAATTTAATACATCATATAAACAAATTAAAAAACAAAGACCATATGATTCTCTCAATTGACGCAGAAAAAGCTTTTGATAATATCCAGCATCCTGGGTATAGGTATAGAAGGGACATTTCTTAAACTCATAGAGGCCATCTACAGTAAACCTACAGCCAATATTATATTGAATGGAGTAAAATTAAAAACATTTCCACTCAGATC
>CAUYON010077133.1:0-16807 GCA_963573935.1 Arctocebus calabarensis
AAAGTCTGTAACAGAGTTACAATGCCATTTCAGCTTTGCCTGTTAGCAAAGAAAATAGTTGACAGAGTAGCTAGAATTGGGCCCAGGAGTATGTAGGAAAGAAAAGCAGTCATCAAGAATGGTTTCACTTTTAGTGTTCAGCAGTTTTCAGACTTGAAAATTCTGTTGACAATTCTGGCCTGGGAAGGCAGAGCTTCCTGAATTACTACGACCAACCCACTCTCAAGACTGGTCTGGAGACATCTGTTTCCCAAGACAGTGTAAAATACCTTTTGTGAATGTTATATCTGGTAACTTTGTTTAAAAACATTCAAGTTTCACTTAAGTTTTGCCAGAACACGTGAGACTACCTCTATCTAAATAGTTAGCATAGAACTCAAAAGTCCAAAGTAAACAGTGTTTACCAAACAGTCTTGGAGAAAAATGCCGATAGCAATAAGGAAGGGGCCCCAAACCCTAAGAGCAAATTAGTTAATATGTTTATGACTCAGTTTCCTCCTCTGTAAGATTGGGGGGGTGAGGCCTCCTTTAAAATATTGTGGTGAACATAAAATAAAATGAAAGAATATATAAATCATTTCTTAAGAGCAATGCCTGAAACACAATAAGTATTCAATATATGTTCAGTTCCTTTCTCCTTTTCCCTGGAGTCTTGTTTCCTATAATTTATAGCATTCTCCCTTTTCTCCCCTTGGTGTTTAGAACTTTTTTCTGTACCTATGACTTCAGTCTTTACAAATCTTATTCCAAGTTTCAAGTGACAATTTCTATTTTGAGAGTAATTTTATCTGTTGATTCTATTTTTCTTTGTAGCTATAGTCTGTTAGAAGGACTACAGATTGATAAAACCAATAATATCAATAGATAAAGGAAAGAAAAGAATCTGGAATAATAATAATAATGATGATAGCAAAAAATAAAGAATACTAGAAAAGTATAATACCCTTAAAATTAACTATTGTCAAGAAGATTGAAAAGACATCTCTGAATAAACTCATGGTGGATAAAGACATCACCTATATGGTGTTTTTTTTAATCCTCACAAAATAACTTTCACAGATAAAAAGATGGAAGCTTATAAATCAAGGTGTCTCAGCTCGTAAAATGCTCAGCTAATAAAATGAGGAATCAGAATTAGAATCTAGGTTTTGTTTGTTTGTTTATTTGTTTGTTGCAGTTTGGCCAGGGCCGGGTTCACACCCGCCACCCTCAGTACACGGGGCCGGGTTCACACCCACCACCCTCAGTACATAGGGCCGGCGCCCAACCCACCGAGCCACAGGTGCCGCCCAGAACCGAGGTCTTTGAGTCTCGATCCTGCGTTGGTTTCTAGATATCTCAGTTCTCGTGAAGACAGAAGCACAAGGGCCGAAAGCTTTGAATGGAATAAACCAAATCATTGAGATAAACTAATAAATTTTAAGGTTTTAACCATAAAAGGATGAAGAAAGGCAAAAATAATAGTGTACCAGGTAGGAAGCTCGACCCTTCACAAATGAGATCTAGGCACAATGAAAAGTTTAAAGGCCAAATTCTTCCACAGCAAAAGTGGTTTGGTTCATCTGAGACAGAAAGGATTTTCCAAGAGCTCTACATTCCAAAATGGCATACTATAAAAATCCTTACTAGAGACTTCAACATTATAGCAATTAAATATAACATAATATTTCCAGAAAAAAAACCAGAGAGCATCAGTCAGAATCATTACAGCACTGGGGCCATAAAGGTCTGTCAGATGCCTTGTATCTTCTGGAGCAGTGCTGTCCAATAGAAATAGAATGCAAGCCACACAGGGAATTTAAAATTTTCTAATAGGCATATTTAAAAAAAAAAAGAGGTGAAATTAATATTAATGATACATTGCACTTCATCCACTAAATCTAAGATATTATCATATTAATAATAATATAAAATTATAAATATTTGTTCTTTTTCCATATTAAGTCTTTGAACTCTGGTGTGTGCTTTATTCTTACAGCACTCTAAATTTGAACTAGCCACACTTCAAGTGCTCAACGGCCATATGTGGCCAGTGGCTACTGTATTGGACGATGCTGTTTTAGACAATCACAAAAGTTACTGCAGCCTATAGATGTCAAGTGACTTTCTAAAAATCAAGATAAATAGGTTGGTAATAAGATGTGTGATATAACTGTCTTCTGTTCGTTGGTATCAGAACCATGAAAACATCACAAAAATTCAGATAAGTTAATGTGACCACACCATAGTTTGAGGGAGCTGGTTACTGATCAAACCAAACAGCTTCTAAACCAGTAAGACTATGTTACAGACATTTTTTTGCTGGTGATATATAATTTTCAAAGGGGCTTTTCTTGTAAGGCAGCGGTTCTCAACCTGTGGGTCACGACCCACAGGAACTGCATGAAAGGGTCACAGCATTAGGAAAGTTGAGAATCGCTGTTCTAAGGACTGTCATCAAGAAGGAAGTGATCACAAGGACGTTTCTAAAAGTAAAGTCATAGGTGACTGAAACAGCCAATTTCATGAAAAGTGTTTTATACATGAGAGAAAAAGAATTAATTCAGACATTCTTTCAGGCATATATGACTCAAATCTGAAAAAAAAAACAAAAAGTTTTCATAAAAAAGAAAAAACTTACAGGTACCCCATGATTGCATTAAGGTACACAGCTACGATTTAATAAAAAAAAAAAAAACTTATAGAGGAATAAACAGAAATCTGTACCCTGAGAATATGATGGCTGACATCTAACTAGAAAATGTTGTGTCATAATGTTTTTAAGTTTATGACATTATAAAAGTTATAAAACTTATGTAATAATAAGCAGAAAAGGTTGGATAAGCAATGTAAGTAAAACTTATACGTGAAATTGTTTACATTTGGGTGGCTAAAATAAAAAAAGCAATAACTCACAGAAACTAAACATCATAATCAATATTGTTATCTCCCGTTAAGAACAGAGCGTCCTGGAATACAGATAGTTAAGTCTTATTTACTCGTACGGGAAAAAGCAAATACGACAAATCCTCTGGTAAGAAGGAAAAGAAGTCTGTCTTTCCCATTAATACAGGTTGCAACTCCCAAATTAGAAGCCCTAAAGACAGTGCTTTTGCCATAGATTGTGAGACTTTTCTTACAGAATGCAACCGAATGCTATTGATTTAGCTAATTGAAACTTTAAATGTACGTACAAATAGCTTTTAAAAAACATATAATCCTTCCTTAAAATTAGGTATTTTTAAAGGCAAATTTTGGCATCTATAATGCTATCTGATCGCAAATGTAGGCATAACTTGTTATTTTTAACATGAAAATCTAGGAAAAGGTATTTAAAACTTAGAAAAGCAAAGAACTTAACCTGTTTAAAAAAAACTGGGATAGGCATCTTAAGCAGAATTGTCTTTCCAATCTAGATGCTATCTGAAACTTAGACTTCTAAGAGAAAAACCTCAAACAGCTGGAATCCAGCTTAAATACACAGAATAAATCACTTCTGACGGAAATTCACTCTAAAAAGCTCTAATCATGTTTCCACAAGCAACAAAACAAACAAAACAAAGAACATTAACAACATTAGTAAACTAGGTTTACTGACTGTGCCGCAAAGGAAAAAAACACACTAGCAAAGAGGAGACAGAATAGAATTTTTTTTTTTTTTTTTTTTTTGAGACAGAGCCTCAAGCTGTCACCCTGGATGGAGTGCTGTGGGATCACAGCTCACAGCAACCTCCAATTCCTGGGCTCAAGCGACTCTCCTGCCTCCGCCTCCCAAGTAGCTGGGACCACAGGCAGCCGCCACAATGCCCGGCCATTTTTTGGTTGCAGCCGTCATTGTTGTTTGGGCCCGGGCTGGATTCGAACCCGCCAGCTCAGGTGTACGTGGCTGGCGCCTTAGCCCGTTGAGCCACAGGCACCGAGCATGGAATCCATGACCATACATTTTCATATTCTTGATGCTAAAGGTCAGAATATTTTTCCTAATACACTGTGAAATAAAGAGTAAGAAGTTTTCTCCTTTTAAATTACTTATTGGAAACTTTAGGTCATCTGAAATGTGATCTTTAATAGATAAAGAGAGTGTAATGATAAGCCATGTAAATATTCACATTTAGACTATCTTTACTAGGAACTTAATCTCCCTTGGAAAAAACAAGACTTTACTTAGCTATCCTGTCCTCCAGAGAACAATGACTTTTAAAAATATATAAATACTGATTTTGACATTTAGGTTCCTGTATTAGCTTATTAGACATAAAATCCTCCACTTTAATGAAAACGTTTATATGCTATATTACCAAAAGCAATCATGAAACCCAGACTCTGAGTAAAATAAGAAATAAGTTTAACTATTTGAACCTTACTCTTATCTCCAATGGACAAAAATACCTTTCTGAGAAAATGCTTTTTCCTCCAAAATATTTTTTTCTTTTTCTATATAATAAAACCCCCATAATCATGTAAAACTCAGATATAGCATGTTTTCCATTCTTTAAAAAAGGGTGGGCTAGAATATTTATTTTCTATGAAAAGGAAAAATTAGGGAGCAACTTCCTTGTTATCATTTAGGAAGATCATTTTTCTGTTGAAAATTGATCTTTTCCTACACATCTAAACAAATAAAACAAATTGATGAGAATTTTTTCATTCTCCATGTGCAACAACTACAAGTCCAACTAAAAAACAACTGCCCTTTATAAGCCTGTTAATGATCCATACTTACAACACATATGTTATGTGACTGTGTAACTAGGTCTCACTCACCATTTTATGGAAGGGCCTTAGGCTGATGGAGAACTATAGCACATACGAGTAACTAGCTTTCCTTTTTTGTGTGTTTCACCCTTATGTATGCCACGAGTGACAGAAATCCCCCTCTGACGTTCCTTGATTCTTGTCCCCTGATGTGTGCCACTTACTAAAATTCTCAGTTCAAAATGTATTGATATAAATCAATGTTAAAGACCAGTCTAAAAAGAAGTGAGTACCAAGGATAGTGTCTCATAGACTCACAGCAACTCGCCCCAATAGGTATTCTCCGTTTATACTTTAATAGCAAAACCCCAGCTTCTTGTCAGGCATATTGCTATCCTGAATAAAGACTATAATTTCTAACTCATATGGCCATGTGACTAAGTTCTAAATAATGAGATGTGAGCAGAAGTTTCTGTGGGCTTTGTTTAAAGAAAGCTGACTTAGATAGGAGGAGCCCTTTCCCCCTTCTGCCATTCACGCTCCTTCCGGCCTGTAAGACAGGTGTCATGGCTAGAGTCCTCAGCACGGGAAGGAACCTTAAGAATGAAACTGATTCGCAAGAGTGGCAAAGGAGACAGTGGCCTAGGATGCAATTACCGTGAAGTTACCTTATCAGACTGCATTGCTCACTTCCAGCCTCCTTTTATGTAAGAAATACATTTTTCTCATTTATGCCATTGTATTTTCTTTCTTTTTTTTTTTTAATTTTAAGTTCAGAACCTAATCCTGAGTATTGTATATGGATTGAGAAAATAAGAAATAGAATGGAGGAAAAGTTTTATTTTTTTATTGGTTATATTGCTCTTGACAGCACACAAAATAGTACAGCTGAATGATTAAGAGCACAGACTCTGGAGCCAGGTAGCTTGGTGGAGACCCTGGCTCTGCCGCTTTCTAACTGTGTGCCCTAGGGCAAGTTAGATGATCTCTATGCCTCAGCTTACCTACCTACAAACATGGGATGGCTATAATGGTGCCTACCTCATAGGATTGTTTTGAAGATCAATTAACATATGTACAGTATTTAAACAGTACTTAGCATAGTGTTATATATGTGTTAGCTATCATGATTACTATTTATACTTCTAATAATAATTAATAGTCTTTATTATACATTTATATTTCAATGTTAAATGCACTTGAGGAAATTGCAGCCAAATATATCTGCTTAATACGAGGTAGTCTGCTCCAATGGGCAAATTTAGAGAGTATTACCAAGAAACAATAAGGGGATCATTAGACAAGAAAACCACTTTTATTAAATTTTACCACTGAAGAGATTACATAATTAATTATTTATAAATCAAATGCTAATGATCTATCATTACATTAAAGAAATAATTTTATACTATCTCAGTAATTAATTAATTTAATCATTTATCTATTTATTTTAGTAGAAATGGTATCTCACCCTTGCTCAGGCTGGTCTTGAACTCCTGAGCTCACACAGACCACTGACTTCAGCCTCCCAGAGTGATAGGATTACAGGCATGAGATACCATGCCTGGCCTATCTTGGTATTTTATAAACGTGATCATGGGATCATTCAAAAAATACAAAATAAGTAGCATCAGATATTTAGGGAAACTTCATTCCAAAAAGTACCTGAACATCTATCACACTTACAAACAGAATTTTACTGTCCTCAAGTAGCATGTTTCGTGTGAACTACAAATTTTGCACTGATTTCACTCAGCTCTGTTTCTCTTACCCAACCTAGTAATCTTCACTTCATTCTCGTGATGCTGATATTAAAATCCACGTATAGTATGTTTGTTGCATTTCACACGCCAAAACAAATGAACACCAAAAAGGATTCTGAATCAACTTTCTCCTATTGCTAAATAAATAAATAGGATTTCTTGAGTACTTATTTTACCTTGCCCAAATTCTCAACCCTATCTGGGAAAGTTTTCTTCATCTCTTTGCCGCCACTGAAAACTACCTGTTCCCTACAGACACAGGCCCTGTAGCCACGTCAAATGAAGGCTGCTATCTGCTGCTGTCTCCGAGCTCCCTGTTACTAGTTGCACACAGTTATCTGAGGCTCATGCCTTTCAGTCATACCACCCTCTCTGCTTCCACAGCACGGTTGAATCTGCTAATCTCTCCACCGCTCTCCCTTATCCATCAAAGGCTTTAGAATTCAATTCACGATCTTTCTCTCATTTCCAACACCTTTTGTTCTTACAACATCCACATTGTGGTTTCAATATCCACATGCAGGCAGTCTTCTGGGCTTGTTTCTAATGAGTAACTCCACTTCACTTTAGCCATCTACATTATAGTTACCACATAATCTTGTCATCTTAACTGTTCCTGAATAATTTATTCAAGCAGTTCACCTAATAACATTCTTTTACTCTTAATTTTCTTGAAGAACTCCCACCATGAAAGTACTTTTGCCTCTTAGAAGGCTTCCAATTCAGTAGTTCTTTATTTCTTCTCTTCTACAAACACTTTCTTTTTTGCTATTCCCCTTTTCCAGCTTAAATTCCATGACCATAGAAAATATTCCTACTATATTAGACAGTAGTTACAGCATGGAGCATGAGGTAGATTGTTTACAGTGGAAATACCAAGAGAGAATAAGCCTAGAACCAATCCTTGAAGAATTCTAAAATTTGTAGCTGGGTAGAAGAGAATAAAGCTTCAAGTGAAACTACAAATTTGCACTAAAAACAAGTCAGGTACATTCTGCTATAAATTCATATATATTTACATATATACACATATGTGAGTACATGAGTGCACATGTGTGTGTGACACACACATATATATACACACATACACGAATATATGAATAACACTGGTTTTGAAGGCAAAAATATCTCTAGCATTTTCCAATAAATATTAAACATCAGTTCTCTGATAGATGAAATTTCTCAATGTTACTAGCACTGAAGTCCAAAGAAGTCTTTCCCCCTGTGGAAATAAAATAATCTTGACAGAATTTTATTAGCCAAGGGAGAAGAAACTTAGGGGTGGGGAACATGAAATCACTACCCTTTGCAAACACAAAACTTTCTACTTGGAACAAAGATAGCTCTGGCTCATCAAGTGCACATGCAGACTTAAAATCTTTAACTATAAACAGCAGACTTCAGGGTGGTCTGTGTTATGTCCAATAATATATAAATTGGCTTATCCACAAGATAAATATTTCCTTTTTCATTACTCTGAGTCATGAAAAACATTTAATCTTTGTTCAAAAACAGAAAGGATTTTAATGAAACCTTTTAGCTGTTAAGTCTATATATTCAACAGATAGTACACTACAAATTAAATGCATGTAAAGAGATCTTAAATGACTGCCTCAGTATCTCCAGAAATACTCAGAATAAACTGAGAAGATGCCCAATAAAAAAATAGATTGTCTCAGTGTATACAATGATCAATGATATTAAATATTTTCTATATATAGTTAATAATTAACTATGACCTAAGGTATGAAATGAAATACAAAATACCTTGTGCTTCTGCTTTTATCTCAGAGATAATTTGGCATACTATAGTATACAAGTACAAGCCACCTAAAAATTATTTTAAAGTTGAGTACATCTTTTCTTTTCTTTAAATATGATATCAAAATGGCAGCTTATTAGGTTAATTTCATCTTTAACAGAATATCTGAATATTTTATAAAAGATGTATACCAACTATTTCCCAGAGGTGCTTAGATCCTTATTGTAATTTGGTCTAAAACATCCAAATGAAAGTAAACAAATTTGAACGGGTAGGGAGAGAAAGGAAAGAGAAGTAATACACTCCATTTATATGCAATATGGCAAAAATGACTCTCTGAAACCATCCAAGGAATTATTCTCTTTCAGAATGGAAAGAGTCCAATATTCTTCACAGATGGTAGGAATTTGGTCTGACTCAGGATTTGCTTCCATACCTGCTTAATAAGCTGGCCAGAAAGTATTCTAAAGTCATAACAAAGATACATCATCAGAGCATAAATATTCCAAAATCATCATGACCAGATGTGTAAGACTAAAAATCTTGGCTTCTAACTAGATTTCTCACTATTGGTTTATAAAATGAGCATTAAATATTATTTGTTCTAGCTCTAAATTTCTTCCTTCCAAGTGAGCTGATCCAAGTGTGAAACACGTTCTCTATGGAAAGTTAATGAAAGTTATGAGAAAATGTTTTAGCTGTCACTGGCTGTTTTCCATACAGGACATATGGACTCAGATGTTCACTCAACTCCTGGGTAATGCAATTTTCAACTGAAGTTGTTGAGTACCACAATATTCTTAAGTAATATTGTGGCTTTTCTAAGAACAGAAATTGTGACAAATGTCATACCTATCTTTTTTTTTTTTTTTTTAATTTCAAGTTAATGTGAGGATACAAATGACTAGGTTACAATGTATCTCTTCTAGTCGTGTCCTACACCCAAAAGGCATGCCATGTACTTTACACTGTGCCCTTTGGGTGGGAGCTCACTAATTCCCCCCATCCGACCCTTCTCTTCCCTCTCTCCTTTCCTTTCACCCCAACTTGAATTGAATGGAGTTTTTCCTCTTTCATAGGTGTGTATTAGATCATCTACTGACTCCAGATCAGTATTGAGTACATTGGAAACCTGCATGTCCATTCTTATATCATAACCAGGATTAACTATAAACATTTTCTTCATTTGATTAGTATAAAATGGGTGGAGAAAAGATATATATTATTTATCCTGAAAAATATATGGTTTAACTTGAGTTTGAATCTATACATTATGCTACTATAACTGAATATATTTAAGTTTAAATAAATAGAAATCTGTTACTGAAAAAAAATTGCACACTTTAAGGAAGAAACTATAGAATTTTTTAAAGAGAATAAGGTAAAAGAAAGAATATGTGCTATTTTAAATTATTCCAGTTAAAAAATAAAAAATAGAATATTTTCTTTTCTTCCCCATTGTAAGACATTATTTATTGCCAGAAATCAAGAGCCTGCAATACAGGAAATCTTCCCTGTACATGGAGGACAACTTTAAAGTTTTAATTTAAACACTACTAGTGACTGGCTTAAAAGCAAATATTGCATCAAATCTTATATTTTTCCATGTTAGAAGAATAGGTTTTCTATTATAAATTTCTAAAAGGATGGCACCTTTTAGAATGATACTTTATATCATTCACATTTCTTACTCAGTTTATTATTATACAAAATGTTGGTGTTTAATATACCATTGAAATAATGACTTAAGTAGAATTGTATTATAACAGTATTTCAAACACATCAGAATTCTACATAAGGTCCTATCATTTTATATGCAATTCAAGGCAGATTCAATCACTTTAGAACACAAAATTCTGATTAAAAGAATGTCTCACTTGGGCAGCGCCTGTGGCTCAAAGGAGTAGTGCGCTGGCCCCATATATGGGAGGTGGAGTAGTGCACTGGCCCCATATATGGGAGGTGGAGGGTTCAAACCTGGCCTTGGCGAAAAACTCCAGAAAAAAGAGACTGTCTCACTCAGACACAGTATGAAATCCAATCTGAACATGGCATTAAACTCATCAAAAAATCACAGGGCTACTCCAAGAACAGCAAGACTAAACTAAAATTTGTTTTTAAATCTTCTACACTTACAATTGTCATCAGATGTTTCAACTATTATTAAGTCCATGAATTCTGGCATTGCTACAATCAAGAATACAAATTTTGTATACAATAAAGTATACAAAATCTCCTTACATTGATACATAGATTAGAATAAATATACAATTGCAGATATTATTATTATTATTGTTATTATTATTTTAAGACTAGATTTGCTATGTTGTCCTAGCTGGAGTGCAGTAGGCATTGGTTATTCCAAGAAAAAATCATAGCAAACTGCAACCTCAAACTCTGGGCTCAAGTGATCCACGTGCCTCAGCCTCCTGAGCAGTTAGAATTACTGCAGCTGACTAATACAGGGATTTTTAATCTCGGTGCAATTTCAGCTAAATATTGCCTCTAATCTCAGGTAGTGTCATATTCAGAGAACCCTAAATAAGGAACTAATAGCATCTGATAAAAGAAGTTTACTTCATTAACAACTTTCAATGAGGCAAACAGCATTTTTACTATTTAATTTACTAGTTGCTTCCTAGTTTAACACGTATTTATATAGATAAGTCACTTCGTGTAATAATATAATTATAATATTAAATATGCAGAGTTATATATACAAATATGAATGTGACAATTATGCTACTGAATAACTAAGGAAGAAATTCAATCTAATCTGCTATTTATTGAGAGTCTATACTATAAAAGGAAAATGAGGACCTATTTTGACAGGGTAACTTAGAAGGCCTTTGGAATGAAAAAGAGTTTATGTCCTTCAGTATCCTTATAACCTAGTAAGTTTTAAGGCGATATTAAGGAAAATGAACAAAAGGATTTTATAAGTTATTATTTATCACAATAAAAGGAACAGTGTTATTCCTTTCCAAAATCATGTAGGAAAAGGTCATGACTATGGACCAGCACCACCTTCTCAACACACGCAGTTACCAACGGAGACAATGCCAATATTTTTTGCATCTTCTAAGTTGTAATCAATAAAGCTAAGCATTTAATGTTATTCATATACATTACCTAACATCTTTACATTTATAGCAGGCATTTATCATGCCCGTTTTATGTGTATAAAAAAAGAAATAAAAGAATTAAAGAACTTGCTCAAGATTAAACTAGGAAGTGGTACTCATTTTCACATCTGTAGGCAAAGAGCTCTAATCAACTGAGCTGCTTTCTCTCCGAACCCCCTAAAATATGCAAAGCAAATGCTCAGACAGGCGATCATAGCAACCACACAAGTGGCATCAACTGGCCACTTCTTCAAGATGCACACCGTTCTTCTTTGTCTACAGATACCTACTTTTACATCTCCTCTCAGGACCTGTGATGTGATACAGTTACTCCTGCTAATATCAGACCTAGGGTGCTCTACAGCACATGAAACTTACAGGCTAGACTACATAACGATGTCCCTTTCATCAATTAAGTATGTCACTCTATTAAGCATCTTCATAAAAATTTAATTTCCAGATTCCAACATGTCTCTTGACTGCCACACTTTTGTAAAATATATTCTTATGTTTTTTGCTAGGATGCCCAAGATGAACTTTGAGTAACAGAACTAGCATAGGTGATCTGTGTATATTTTCCTAGTCATCAAGACAAGAGAAGCGCTATGGTAACTGAAGTATGGGGCTCTGAAAGCCTCTGCCCAGAGGTGACATGCATCATATTCAATCACATCCCTGTGGCCAAAGACAGTTACATGTTTATATTTATCTTCAAGAGTAAGTGAAATCAAATCCTTTCATGTGACCAGAGGCATTTCTAACAGATATTTTCTCACAACTGAAATAATATTAAAATATCTTCCTTAAGAGCAGCAGCACAATCCCACCATCTACTGAGTATTTACTGTGTGTCAGTCACTGAACGGGACCTTAACTGCACTGTCGCTAATTTTCAATGTAATCAGCAAAGGAACAATTATTGGCATTTTTATGAATAAAGAAATAGGCTCCAAGAAATTAAATGAATAGTTCAAGGTTGTACAAGTAGCAAGTGGTGAAAATGAAATCTGAATCCAAATTAGTCTGATTCAAAAGCTGTACCTATCCCACTACAAAACTGCTGCCTTTGTGTTCAAGGTGCAGTTTTAAAAAAGAGTTTAAAGCAAAAAAAAAAAAAAAAAGAGTTTAAAGTTACACATGTCCTCATGTCTAATTCAAACTAAGTTAGCACAAGTGACCTGAAATTACTGATACACATAAACAGTGAAAAAGAGGTTATCATGCCTCAACCTTTCATTTCCAAGAAGATGTTACTGAAAGGGGGAAAAATTAGAAGCAACTCAGAATATAAATGCATTAAATAATACAAATTAATATCTCCATGAGAAAAATTATCAAAGAAAAAACCTTCCTGTTATATGGTATCAGTGAGAAGCTGTCAGTCCTAGTCCCTTTATAAAAAGCTCAATTAACTTGGGAATTTTGTTGTCTAGATTTTGACAGTTAAGAACATAGTTTATAATGACTTTTTCAAAGAAACAAAAAGTATAAAAGACTATACATTCTGAAAGTTGCAAAATACTCATGGTTTGGGCTTGCCGGGGCAAGCTATCAAAACAAAAGCATCTAGACTAAAGGTTTTTTTTAAAAAAGAACAAAATGTAAACTGTATAAAAGGTATGCATAATACCAAAATAAATTTAAGATGAATGACAAGAATTATTTAATAATCTTTTTCAATGAAATGAAAGAAAAAGAGTATTACCCACACTGGTGATTAACAAAGCTAATCTATCTTCACAAGAAAATCTAGCCTGCTTGATGTTCAAAAGTATAGTACTCGACATAACACTATTTAAAGTCTGTCACAAACAAAACAAAAGCCCAATATGGCCATCCCAAATCTATTCAAACAGAAGTTCTATTCCAAATGCTCTACTTTCAATAAAATGTACTAAGCCCTTAAAGTCAGAGTAAATCAAGTCTGAACAGAACTTCTGAATTGTAAAGAATACATCAGTTCTTTTCTACATTTGCAAAATTATGAAAGGTCACCAAAAAGATAGGCATATTTAACACAGTTCCTCTAATTATAATTCTGAAAGTGTCAGTTTAAAAGCCTGAGGTAATACAACCTGCAAAATAACCATATTTTTACAATTCAACGCTGACTATCATATTTTCCCAAGAACATTCATGCCTAAGGCTGATTGATGTTTGCTTTTTTTCTTTCTATGCACTAAGACCAAGACATAATTGCAAAATATATTTTATAAATGAGAAAATTTAGATAAGCCTTCTATATTATATATGCATTTAAAATTAAACTAAATTGTTTTTAAGCACACACACACACACCTATAGATACAGAGACAAAGAGAGAGAACGTGTACACTGCCTCAAAAGACTTGTAACCAAAAACGAAAAACATTTTACACCATGAATAAAGGACTTTTCTGTTATCTATTTGGATTGGAATTCTAGCTCTATAATTCATAAGCCAGCCTTAGTCTCATTTGTAAAATAAAGCTATAAATAAAATCTCTTAAATGTTTTTTAAGGAAATAATGCATACAAAGTGTTAAACACAGTGTTTAGCACATAGTGAGGGCACAAAAAATGTTAACTGCTATTTCTTCCACTGCCTTAATTATCCTTTTAAGGCCACATAAAATCTTTACAGAATATCTTCTCTTATGAACTCTGATGCTACGCACCTATCTGTTTTCTCATTTAATGCCCACATATACGCTATCCGTTTTTGGTAGTGTGTCTACCAGGAATAGCAATTAGCACATGCTCTCTCTCTTTAAAAATAGTGTTATCTAGATAAATATTTATTGACTAATTACTATGTATCTGACCCTGTTTGCACAAGTCATTCCATCCTAGCAATAATCCTAGGCTCTATTACTAACCCCGCTTTAACAGACCAAAGAAAAGAGGCAAAGGAGAGACAAGTAACTCGCCCAAGGTCACATGGCGAATGGTGCTCAAATCCAAGCAATGACTCAATCCCTGGGTTCCTAGTCCCACAGATGAAACCAGACTTTTATAAAGGTTTATAAACTACCTAAAGGAGTTAAATACACAGTAATTAGTCAATAAATATTTATCTAGATAATACTATTTTCAAAAATATAGTTTTGTGGCATCAAATGATATGGTTATTTACTAGTTAAAACACAAGAATGTCTGTAACCTCTACATACATAGAGAGCGTGTGCTAATTGTTGTTCCTGGGAGACACACTACAAAAAACGGATAGCGCATATGTAGCCCAGCATCACCTGAAAGCTTGCTGACAATGCAGAGGCTCGGACCTCAGCTCAGAGCTACTGACTCGCCATCTGCTCCACTGCAGTTTTATAAGATGATATTAAAGCTTATGAACTGCCTTAAAGGCCTTACATCAGACCTTTAAATTTGTAGAAGTTCCTTAACAACAACTGAGTACTTAGAAATTAACAAAGAGAAGCACCTCACTTGATAAGAACTTTTATTTTTTATCCTTATTAGTACAATTTTATTTCTGCTTTTCCAAAGAATAAAAAGATAACTTTCTGTTTTGTTAGGGCTGTATTGTAAGAATGATGAAAGCTCCATCAGTCTAACTCACACTCATTCACACAAGTTTTTCCTAATCATTGACGTATAATAGAGAATTATAAGGGATGTAAGATAAATCCAAAAGAGATATATAATAAATTCAGCAAAATGACCAAAACTTTAATGATTATAAAATTCTGAGGACGCAAGTAATTTCAACAAAGTTAGTCTTGCTGGAATAAATTTCTTTACATGTTCCATACCAATAGAAGCTGCTGGTCATTTTAAAAGTTGAGGCGAGGAGAATCTTACCTGAAAATATCATTAAATAACACTCTGTAAGGAAGGCTTATCATCAATATTAGAATTTGAAATTATCCAATTCAAAAAACATTTTTCAACATGCAAGGAAGACACAGAAGTGAGGAAAGCACTTGTGCTTCTAAACGAACCTGACGCTTTTGTGATAACAGAAATCAAATCTGATAAGCTCAATGATTTTCCATCATCTGATTTGTAATATCACTCTTATTCCAAACATGCATAAAGAGCTTAAAACCATAAAAACTGCATACTTCATTTAAATCAACTTTAAAAGCATTACAGGGCAGCTGAGATTCACAGATCCCGGGCTGCCTCAAAGCCAGAGACTCCAAGCTGTGCTCGCCTTCTCCTTTTACTTTGTATTTGAGGATGACAGGAATATGATAAAGAGCCAGCACTCAGTCACCATCACGGACCTACCAGGACAAAGAGCCTTTGACTGACAAGGAAAAAATGAAGAAGGGAGGAGACCCACTTTTTCCTTCTTCTAGGAAAGACTGGACAGAGATGGCTGAAATTTTAGAACGTAAAAGCTTCTCCCATTCCTACTAGCTCACCTTATAGGTAAACACCTGCTTGGTTCAGTGACTTACTCATCTGAAACAGAATCTGTGCTGCATATTGATAATGGTGGGGAAAAAATTCTGTTTTATTGTAAATTTCAGCTGAGCTTGGATGTAGAAAGTGTTCTCTTTCTCTAGCAGTAAGTGCAGTCACTGCACTGATACAGCATGAAAAATAACCCTCAAAACGTGGATATGCTATTTTAAATATTAAGACTATAGACTGTAATAAACCAAACTATTTTCCATTTTTGCAATCTATAATTCTGGAAAAATTCAAAAATAGATCAAAAAAAGGAAAAAATGTGATATTTAAAAATAATATAAAAACCCATACACCTATATACCCTGAGACTAAAGGCCTAAAGGAGGAGATGGGGAAAGACTGGGAGAGAAACGGAGAGAGCTTCTCTCTCCCCACTAGAATTTTCTCCCTCTAACAGATGCCTTAATGTTTTCAGTATTCTTTTCTTTCCTTTCTGTGAATAAATTCTGTCTTACAAAAATTAAAAAAAAAAAAATAGATAAGCCTTTGGCTACTCTAGTCAGGAAAAAACGAGTAAAATCTCTAATTTCATCAATCAGAAATGGTAAAGATGAAATAACAACAGACCTCTCAGAAATTCAAAACATCCTTAACGAATATTACAAGAAACTTTACTCTCAGAAATATGAAAATCTGAAGGAAATTGAGCAATATTTGGAAGCACGCCAAAATGCTAGACTTAGCCAGAATGAAGTGGAAATGTTGAACAGGCCGATATCAAGTTCTGAAATAGCTCAACCATACAAAATCTCCCTAAAAAGAAAAGCCCAGGACCAGATGGCTTCACGTCAGAATTCTACCAAACCTTTAAAGAGGAATTAGTACCCATATTATTCAACCTTTTCCAAAATATAGAAAAAGATGGAATACTACCCAATACATTCTATGAAGCGAATATCACCTTGATCCCTAAACCAGGCAAAGATCCAACAAGAAAAGAAAACTACAGACCAATATCACTAATGAATATTGATGCAAAAATATTCAATAAGATCCTAACAAACAGGATCCAGCAACACATCAAACAAATTATACACCATGACCAAGTGGGCTTTATCCCA